>BKCH01002344.1:0-82398 GCA_008635985.1 Ficus erecta
TGATTTCTCTGTTGTTTTTCTCTCTCTCTCTCTCAAACTTAATGCTTGTTAGAGATGTCTAAAGAACCAACTTCAGGAATAGTGAAACTTACATTGGCGGTGGCTAAATCCGTGACTGATTTTCGTGAGAAGTCCGACTAGAAGGAATCACGGATGCATTGAAATCGATAAAGTTTGACAAGAAATGGTTGCTATGTTTCAAGCATGTCAAGCTTGTAAGGGATAAGCTCACACTAACCCGAGGGAAGGGATTTTCCTCGGGAGGTATCAGGAAGCTTCTGTGGTGTTGAGTTGGAAATCCTTGTCACAAATGCAACTGAGATATGAAATTTATCGGAATATAAACTCTAGGACTTTATGGAGACTTTCCCTTTGTTCAATTTGTGTCCGCAAGAAGACTATTCAGACCAAATCACATGAAGTTTCCAAAAGAAGACTACTCAGATTCTTATTATTGTCCAATGTTTGATTTATAGGAACCACAGGAAGGCCAAAGGGAGTCACCATAACTCATTCAGCTCTGATCATACAGTCCATGACTAAGATTGCCATCGTTGGCTACAGCGAGGACGATGTACGCCTTTCCTCAGACGAAATATGACTATTTTTGCGTTAGTCACGGTTTGCAATATGACGAGTTTGTGTCATTGATAGTGTTTCTACTTTGGTTATCTGCAGGTATATTTGCATACAGCTCCATTGTGTCATATCGGTGGTTTGTCATCAGCCATTTCCACGCTATTGATTGGAGCTTGCCATGTCATTTTACCTAAGTTCGAGGCCAAATCAGCCCTTGAGGCTATACAACACTACAATGTCACTTCTCTGATCACCGTTCCTGCAATGATGGCCGACTTGATTTCCACTGCGAGGTAGACATGGAATAAGGCTTCTCAGAACTTATTTCCTTCATGTTATGTATTACACTTAATGACGGTAATTTATTTCGTTGTCGTCGGTTTTCCTAAGTACGAAATACGTATTTGGAATCTTCCAGGGGGAATGCGACTTGGAAGGAAATAGAGAGTGTCAAGAAGATACTAAACGGTGGAGGAGGACTATCAGTTGAACTCACCAAAGAAGCTATAAAATTATTTCCAAGAGCCAAGCTTCTCTCGGCTTATGGTGAGTCTCTCTTATCCCATTGTACTCCTCCATATGTATTTGCTATATTTGATACTTCCCGCTAGGGCTAGCTCAGCGGGTGGGAGAGTAGGGATTTGCATAGGAGCTTTCAAGTTCGAAACTTGGGGGAGCGTTTTCATTTCATTTCTCTTTAAATACCTGAGGTTGAATAACTTACTAATTTCTTACGAAGGAATGACCGAGGCATGCTCTTCGCTAACCTTCATGACCCTATACGATCCAACACTTGGAACAAGTATGGAACAAACAAAACCAATTTCAGTTCATGAACCCCGAGGCATCTGTGTTGGAAAGCCTGCTCCGCACGTAGAATTGAAAATCTGTTTCGATGACTCTTCTAGCGTCGGGAGAATTTTAACAAGAGGCCAACATGTTATGCTTGGATATTGGGAGCATACTCCCTTAAAAATGGCGTCAAACTTCATAAACCAAAATTGGCTCGACACTGGTGACATTGGTTACATCGATGGCCATGGTAATCTGTGGCTCGTCGGAAGAACAAAAGGTCGGATCAAAACTGGAGGAGAGAATGTTTACCCCGAAGAGGTAAGGATCATAAGCATAAAAACCGCATTGACAGAGTTCATTCTTTTCTTGCTCTTAACGAGTCTAGTTCTTTTATTTAGGTAGAGACAGTTCTCTCCCAACACCCCGGAGTTGTTGGTGTTGTTACCGTTGGAATTCCTGATGCCCGCCTGACGGAGATGGTTGTCGCTTGTATTCAAATAAGAAGAGATTGGCAGTGGTCAAGTAGAAGTTCTGAGCACTCAATTGCAAAGCAAAAGAAGATCTTGTCCCAGGCGATTCTCCAACGGTTTTGTCAAGACAAGAATTTAGCTCGGTATTGCGCTCCCTCCAAAAATCCGTACTTCACTTATTTTTTTTAACAGTCTCGATCATCCGTTGTGGATAATCGGGTACTGATAAACCAGTTTTTGTTCTAATCTTTTTTTCAGGTTTAAGGTACCAAAGAAATTTATATTATGGAATAAGCCATTTCCACTCACAACTAGTGGCAAAATAATAAGAGAACGAGTTCAACAAGAAGTTGCGTCTCAATTACAATCTTTACATAGCAACTTGTGAATGTATGTTTATTTATTTATTTTTATTTAATTTTCGTTAATGATTTTTTTTTTTTTTAGTTTGTTTATACAGTTTTATTTATTTATTTATTTACTTTTGGCTGCTAAATTTACGGCTAAATTCATGAAAATCAGGTTTAAAGGGCAAATTTAGCAAGATCACGTGCATTTGCATAACCATACGTAGAGATAATGAATTCGGCTTATATGTATACTTCTTCATGTGCCCTTCACGCCCCCTAATAAGATTATAATTTTTTTTTTTTGTGAATTCCAATAAGATTATAATACGTCAATTAAAATGTAATATCCATAAAAAAATCATGTATAACTCAACCTCCCTGTGGAAGAGTTCAAATCCCCTTACCCCAAGTTCAAACAACCAAAAAAGAGAGAGAGACAGAGACAGAGATCATAATTATTTATCATAATCACCAGGTGTAATAATTTGCATTCCTCTTTATTTTTAGGCTCATCTTCCATGCACTTCGCATAAATAGTTAAAAGTTTTACAGAATATCTATATCTATATATATATATATATATATATATATATCTATAATTTCTCACTTCTAACACTACTTCTGTTAAGACAGAGAACCAAATGTGCATCACTTCAGCGGATTTGTGCTTTAACCATGAGAAGGGCAAATACAAGAAACTCGGGGGATCACTGGAGACCTAGGAGGCTTCTCTCTGCTCCAATCCAAAAATAAAAAATAAAATAAATTGCCAACTACTAACTAAATTTCTTCCTAACCCCGTATTGTGTTGTTGCTGCCATTAAGCTTCTGTCGTGTTCGAATTTCTCCGTAAAGGACCCAAAATACGTCAAGATGTGCAACTCGTATTTATATCCTTTGGCCCAACTGCGCAAGTGTTTTCTTGGATTTCTTTAGTTGTTTTAGTTTTAACAAAGGTAAGCAACTGCTTGTCGAAAACTCTACCCATAAAGCTGTAACAAGAAAGAGCAGGGGACTGGATAAATTATGTAGTCTTTAGTCAATAATACGAAAAGGGTACTAGTGCCGAATGAAAATTGTTTTTAAGCGAAGATACCGTTGGCTTAGAAACATTACCTACTCAGTACGCAAAATCAAACTGGTCTAGTAAACTCTACAGTTACTTCTCTTTTCACCAGCTTCAGGGTCTCAACAATCTGAAACAAATGAGAAAAGCTGGATAAATAAACATACAACATGAAACAATTTGAAAATACAGAATAGAAAGTCACTGATATATGGTCATATATCCATGATTAATTTCTTCATAAAGAAAAAAACTATACTTTCAATTCCGTTCTCGATTAGAAGTTATTTCCAACATCCTTGTTATGTGTGTGTGTGTGTGAACATAGTACGTGGCACATGCAGACAACTAGAGCATTGTTTAAGCATTGCTGGACATAAGTTGGAAAGTGAGAAATGGTCTAAGAAAATAAATCAATCCAAGGCAATGGTTATAGATATACAAGTGACGTAGATAAATGGAAAACCCCACATACAGAATCTGACGGTAATGCATACAAGAGGCACAAATTTTATAGATATAGTCATGAGGCATATAACCGAAAATAGCATATCCACAGTACGCTTAATTACCAAATAAAAGTAATAGAGCTAAATAGATAATGACACTAATAGAAATTGAAAAGGCAACTTACTCCAGGATAATGTTGCAACACTGGTGAGTAATGATCAAGGGCGATGTATATCTTCTCAAGTAGGCTCAAAAGAGTGTCCACTTTATCCCCCAGAAGATCAACCTGAAATCCATGGTTAAATATCTATCAAGCATGCTATGAAGATATAAGTGAAAAAAAAAAAAAAATCGAAATCAGATAAAACCTTGAAATGAAAAAACTAATTATTTTTTAGAATTTATTTAGGTTTAGTAAGATCTGATATTGGATCTCATCTTCCACACAACCCCACCCACCCACCCCAACCAAAAAAAAAAAAAAAAAAAAACCTTCAATGTATTGCACACTAACTTTTTCAAATGCTATTAAGATTTTCCAGAGATTGCGTTAAGTTTGCATGAAGGAACAACGGTAAGATGTAAACACCTCTCTCTCTTGCTAGACGGAAACGGACACCGTCTTTTCCACCATCACTCCACTTACATATGCAAATGTGTAAAATATATATATACATATATAATGCATTATGTGTCTGTGTTAGTACCTTCTTCCTTACTTCTGATATTTAGTTTTTTATTCACAGTTTGTTCAAAATGGTTAACGACAGGGACTAAACTGGAATGCTTGAAACAAGCGTCTACGTTAATCAACTGATCAATGCAGTAAGTTGATGTCAATCTAGAATCTACTAACATAACACATTATGTATCCCCCTTGCTATTAAAATGCTTTTAGGATGGACCCTTTAGGTTAACGTTTTGCAAGCTCCGTACACGAAAAGCATCAAAAATGGTATAGTGCTTCAACGCTTCTCCAAGAAATGCCCATCAAACTCTTTCTTAAACATACCACAATGTAGTTCTACCAAGCAATACTTATTTACATAAGAATTCAAAATATATGAAACAAATAAAATTCGGTAATTGTGTGCATGGATCCCAAACAAGAACTGATACAAGGATCTCAACCAAGTTGAAGTACATTGAATGTAGAAAGAATCTAATTTACATACCTCAGCTTCAGCCTTTTGAAGGTCGGCGCATCTCCTTTCAAGCCTCTGCTTGTACAGCAAACCTGTTCTCTTAAGTATATTTGCTTTTTGGATAAGCAAACGTGATTGAGAACTCAATTTCTTCAACCTGAACATTAAATGACAATCTCATAACGACTCAAGTGAAAATCAATCAAAATGCGGCACAAAAATTGGAAGTTGTATAGAAATAAATAGTGTTGCCCGCAGAGAAAAGTAAGAAGGGAAAGTACCTCAAACAATTCTTTGAAATGTCTTCTGTTACTCTACGCTCCAAATCAGCAGCATTTTTTGATAATCCATTAACGACATTAAAAATTGACACCATTTGCTTCCTGACCTCCCTTTCATTTGCTTCATGCACTAATATTGCATTCTGCTTCTCCTTGTCAACAGCAAGAAGAGTCCTCCTCTCTACATCAGCTTCCCTCAACTCTTTTCCCACTACTTCAAGTTTTTTATTTAGCACGCTAATGTCCTTTTCGTACAGTTTGATTTCTCCGTGTGCCTCTGCCAAATCTTCACTGCTCTGTGACATGACGGTCTGCTGCTCATTTGTTTGAATCCTTAAACATTTAAGTTCTTCAGCAGCTAATTGAAACCGCTTCTTTTCTATATTCAATCCAGTGGCTGCTTCCTCTGCCAATCTCTCCTTTTCTTCTACAAGGAAGAGTTTTTCTTGCTTTAATCTTTCTTTATCGGCTACCTCTATTTCTAATTCTTTTTCTTTTTCTGACAAAGCCTTCACTAGGGAAACTCGAACTTCATTCTCATCGATGTATTTCATGTTTAGCATATTCATCTTATCCTTGGCCTCTCTCCAGGATTCTCTATATATAGTTTCACAAAGCCCCTGCGTGATAATGAACAACATATCCGAATCTTCAACTTCATGTTGGCTTGTACGTTGAGCATTAAGAGAAGCTTCTTTGATTCTACTTTCATAAAACTCTTGCATGATATTCCATTCCAAGTATGACCCTTCCTCAATGCATTTAATTTCACCCATCATTTCCCCGAGAAGACAAGTAAATACATCTGCACCAATTGAAGCTTGAATACTAAGATCTTCCATATCAGATCTAAGATATCCAATAATTTTTAACAACTTTGGCTCAGACAAAGAGTGCTTTGACATTTTATCTGTAGCATCAGAAACTTGTTCTTCAAGGCACTTAACTTCCTTCTTCTTATCCGTGAGGAAATCTCTGAGCTGGCGGTTCTCTGCAAGGAGGGCTTCCAGTCTGTCCTTCAAACTGTTAAGACTCCCTGCATTGTTGGAAACTGCGGGTAATTTTTCATTTTCCACAAGAATGTCATCCAATTTCGAAACGATGTCAGGGATTTTTTTCTTCAATGCATCGAACTCCTTATCCTTCTTCAATAGCAAAGAAGAACCCTTTTCTGTTAAATACTCCCTCTTAAGCCTGAAATATTCTTCGGTCATCTCCTGCACTTTAGATTCATGACTTCTCCTCATCTTAGTCAGCTCGTTATTATAGTATGCTATCGCATCATCTTTTGTCAAGTGCTTGAGCTTCTGCGAGTTCGGATCCAGATTCTCTGGCTTATTAGTTTCCGACTCCTCGTGTTTTCCATTTGCTTCCCATAGTGAGGCCGGTGCCGTTACATGATTCCCCAAAACCTTATGGTGGAAATGACTCTTTTTACCATTAGCCAACCCTTCACCATCCAACGACCCATGAGAAACTAGCTGTCCACCTTCAGGAACACAAAGTGATTTAGAAATCGCCTCTAGCTCCTCACGCAGACTCGAAATCTCCTTCATCCTTCCAGACCACTTTGTATACTTGTCATCACTGATCCGATCCCACAGTTTCCCTTCATAATCCTGTTCAAGACTACGGATGCAATTTCCCATCACCAGTGCTTCAATCTCTGCTTGAAACTCCTGCTCTTGCTTCCACTCATGCAGCGATGACTTAGACAAGCGAACAATTTCCTCCACCCCCTGAAAAAACCGTTTCTAGCGTGGCTTTCAGACTATCAAGCATCTTATCCGCATCACTCCATCTTTCAGATGACTGTTCATGCAGTATACCACCCAATCCCAACAACTCCGAACTCGAACTTATCTTTTTCATGGAACAACAGCCTGGTATCCAGTTAATTTCTTTCTTAACTCTCGCGAACTGTTCTCCACATACACTTCTAAGACATCCCAAAGTTTCATCCATCCTATCGTGCTCAATAACAGCCTCTGAGAAGCTACAACGAGTCCTGTGTTTAGTACCTTTTGACTTGTGCTGCATCACTGAAGACCGAAGGCTCTCTTTTTCATCCCCGCCAGAACAGTAGACATGCAAGATTTCCTTCAACCCCACCACCTCTTGTTCTTTCTGTGCAATTTTCTCCGCTGCCTCTTGCGTGATGGCGGTCACCATGCCCTTAATAACCGAGTCACTTACCATCCTCGATATGGTCAACCGATCATTGACATCTTGCAAATAAGAATCCAAATCCGCGAGAAGGTTAACACCCACGTTCTCACTTTCCTTAACACCCTCGCTAGTCTGCATTAAATCGTCACAAGACGATTCGACCCCAGCATTTACAATTCCGAAATTTGCCATGCCCACTTAGATTCTCAACAGATATTCAACAGTACAATTTACCGGCACCAGGACTCAGCAAAGACATAGCAGAAAGAACGTAATACCAAAGCATCAAATACCCATAAGCAGGACCCGCCAAACTACAAATTTCAGTAAAAAGAAAAAAAAAATTAATATCTTAGAAAAAAGTACTTTACCAAAAAAAAAAAAAAAAAAAAAAAACGGAACTGGGTTTTTTTTCAGTGTACGAAAACAATGATAATAATTCAACAAAGGACAAGAAAAGCAAAGCAGAATCTTAAAGCAAAGCTAAATCACTTCAAACGAGTAAATTTTTAACTCTTTTTCTTTTTCTTTCCTGGATTTTCTCAGCAACCAAACGAAGTAAAAATGAACTTAGAAAAACAAATTTAAAAGAAAAAGTACAGAAACAGAAATGATAATGGAAAGAAACAAAAAAAAATATACATAAAAACAGTTGAAAAATGCCAAAAACAAAAAACTTACAGGAAAAGAAGCAGAACCCAAGAACTGAGGGCATGATTGGAAGAAATCAACGGTCAGGATGAGCTTGGGATCCCTAGTTGACCGTTAATTTTACTTTTTGTTTCCAGATTATTGCCATAACAGAAAGCTTTTATGCTGAAATCTGACTGGTTTTTAGGGTTTTGGAGAAGGTTAAAAGAGAAGAGTTGGGTTCTTTCCAGTTGAGAGGTTGAAGAGGTGTGGATTTGGTGAGCGGGAGCTAAGGCCGCTTAATTTTGCCCCCAGGATTCAATGAAATTACGGGAATGCCCTTCTTGACTTTCCAGTTTTTCCCAGTTTTTTTTTTTTTTGGGGGGGGGGGAGGGAATAAAACTGGAGAAGCGTACAATGAATTTGTTTGTATTGGCAGTTTTAGCCTAACACTGGTAATTCAAAAAGAAAAAATTATACACATGTTGTTTTACCAATTTGCCATTTTATGTGATTTTTCTCTCATATTTGTTTGTCATTGAAAAAAAAAATAGAGGAAATTTTGTGGACTTTTTCAGCCTTATCTTCTTTGAGCCAACCCAAATCTAGTAAATTGGCTTTTGTAAGCAAAATCCAGAAAAGGAAAAAAAAAAAACAAATAGCAATGATTCATTCATTGGTAAATCTGTGATAGAGTCTCACTTATAAACCCTATCGATAGAGTTCAATTTAAAATCATTATAATGTAATCGAACGACTGAGATGTTGTTTGTGCATGATAACTATCATACATATTACCTCATATTATTATAGACTTATTAATAATTTAAACAAATAATAAAATTAAAAAAAAAAAAAAAAAGATCTAGCTGATGAAAGACTTGGGGGGGAGCTCCTCACCGGCGGCGGGGCGGGGGGCGTCGTAGGGTCTGTCACAGATCGTCACCCGGGATCGTCGGGCTCGTGGGTAGGTGGTCCATTGCCTGGGGTTGCGAACCTCGGGAGGGGGGGGGGGGGGGGGGGGGGGGGGGGGGGGGGGGGGGGGGGGGGGGGAGCTTAGGTTTGCAAGGTGGCTGGATTTGGCAGACGAGGGACGCAGGGGGGGGGGGACTGGCTCGTTGCCAGCATCAGAGACGGGGGGCGCAGATCTGGTTCTCAAGGGGGGGAGGGGGGTTGTCTTTGTCGACGTTGGCAGGGGCCGCGGATCTAGTTGGGGGAGGGAGGGGGTCTTCATCTGCATCGGGGAGGGGGGGCGCTCATCACCGACGTCAGGGGGAGGGAGGGGGTCTTCGTCGGCGTTGGGGAAGGGGGGGCACTCGTACCCAACGTGGGGAGGTCCGCCAGTGGACGGTCACCGGCCAGTTTTTTTTTAGTTTCTTTGATTCTTTTTAATTTATATATTTTTTTATTTTTTTAGTATATAATACTATAAGGTAATATGCATTATAGTTATCATACATAAACAACATCTCAGTCGTTCGATTGCATCGTAACGGTTTAAAAATAAGCTATATCGATAGGGTATATAAATAAGACTCTACCACAAACTTATCCTTCATTCATTTGTCCCATTATAGGTTTTTTTTTTTCCATGGTAATTTGTCCCATTATAGTTGGTAATGAAAATTCCCAAACTTATGAAAATTAAAAAGTTTTCCTTTTTTAAGGCACAACTTAAAAAAAATAGAGCTATGATAAATTTGGGTCTTGGTTTTTTAAAGTTCTTAATTTCACTCATGGTTTAAAAAAAAAAGATAGAATTGTAAGTTTAATATCATATTAGTCTCTGAACTTTAAAATGTTATAGAATCAATCTTCAAATATAATTGTTGACAATTCAGTTATTTTTGTTCAAATTCATTAAAATTTGAACGGGTTTTTACACATAACTTGCACATTATAATTGAAAAAGAATATTGTTGATCATTTTTACTTAACTTCGATACAATTTTCTTCAAAAATTTGAACATATATCAACTATACTCAAACTTAAACCTAAATTTTAAAAGAAAATTGTGGTTTTAAATTTTCAAATCAAATAAAGTAAAAAATTTAGCTGTTTGGTTTGAAATCAAACTTAATAATTTGTGGTTTTAAAGGTTTACTAAACTGACGATTTCAACAGTACAATTTGGTGTGATTTAAGTGGTTCACAACTTCATACTCTCACCCTTAGCTCTAAATTCCTGAACACACGATTAACGTGGTAATTAATTTCATTCTGTAACAGTATTTTAGACAAAATTATACTAATGCAGATGATAGTTAAGGATTCTTTCTAGGATGTTTTAAAATTCAAGGATTAAAACATGATTAAATCTAAAATTAAAGGAGTAACAATAAAATGGATCCTTAAAGCTATTATTACATCACCCTGAAGATCCATTATAAAACAAATTAAAAATAAAAAACCCCCCTCGAGGTTATTAAAATCGAAATAATACAAAAAACAATATTACCTTTTTATATAGTTAATCTGGAAATTTAGAAAATTAAGAGAGAGTGTGTGTGTTAAAATAAATAGAATTGAGGCTTAGGTAAGAATCAAGAGGAAAAAACGAAAAAACACAACTGTCCTTAAATTATTACTCAACTTTGTTAATATAAATGTCAGCTGTCACAAATGCTTCATATTAATTTTATTCATGCAATTAACATATATTTTCTTTTGCCTTTAAAGATTTTTAATAATACATGAAAAATAGTTTAGCAATTTTATTAATTTGACATTTTGGTAAAGTTTTCTATTCACTTTTGTCTCTAATTTTGGAGAGATTAAAAAAGGTGAATCTCATAAGATTTTTTTTATCCCTTCTATCTTACTTTTTCTTTAAAAATCACTTCAATCAAATAACATAGTTTTTGAATTTCCATCCCAAAATCCTTCCACCTTTTTTTCTTTCCTCCGCTTTTCATCTCTATCAAGCATAGAATTAAGTTTCATTATAAAAATATTAATAATAAAAAAAGTACATCCCCCACAGTTGAAATCCCAAAAAAATAAAATAAAAAACCACCCCTAAGGTTATTAAAATCTAAACAGTACATAAGAAAATTCCTCTCTCTGTCACTCTCTATTTTACTTGATAAATCTAGAAATTTAGAAAAGAAAATGTCTTGAAAGAAAATAGAATTGAAGAAGAGATAAGACTTAAAAAAAAAAAAAAAAAAAAAAAAAAAACCGCAACTGTCCTCGTACAGTTGTACTATAACTCAACTGTTATATACAAATGTCAGCTGTCACATATTCTTCTTCATCACTTTAGCCAAAATAAACGATAAAAAATAAAAAATAAAAATTCTTCATTACTTTTGACAAAGATTTTAGTCTCGGAATCTTAAAAAAGTAGTTCAATGCTTGCTTCGGACAGATTGATAAATGCAATAGCCTTACTTTGGTTAAAATAAAGCAATCACGTTTGTCATCATAACTAAGTAAGTGCTTTTTCTTTTTCTTTTTCTTTTTTGTTTTTGTATTTTTCTTTTTCTCCTCTTTCCACTACTTTAGAGTTTGCGGGTCTTTTTGTCATTTAATGCACCTTAACAATTTTTTTTAATAAAATATAATGGCCCACCTATTAATAATTGAAAACTTCCAATAGTAAAAGAAAACTAGTGAAGAAGGTAAAGTGACATCCAACAGTTCTGGTCTTGTGCCAGCTTTGCCTAATCATTTGATTTGTCAACAGTTTCTTTCCGATACCAAACTATATCAACACATGAAAGTTTTTTTTTTTTTAATTTTTTTTTTTGGAGAAGCATCAACACATGAAAGGTTGCACCACTTATCAATTGCCTTTTATTATGTGAAGGTTCCTTAGGAACAATCTCTATTGAGCAACCCTATAATTGTCTTTCAGTCTTCTCAGTCTCAAAATGTCTCCAAATTTAAGGCCTTGACAATCCAATTCAAGTTAGAGTTTTTGATTTTTTTTAATCTTTTTTTTTAAATAACTCAGTTTCGAATCCAAATATCTCTTTTTTATTTTTAAAAAACACAAACTTTAAAAGTCCATAACTTTCTTAGAAATTCAAGGGGTTGATTGCCAAAAAAAAATGTTTAGGGACTAAATTATCAAATTCAAAAAGTTCAGGGAGCACTCACACAAATAAGCCAAAAAAAAGTATTCTAATATTCGCGGGTTTTTTTAATTATTATTGTCACATCCTATAACTTACTGTAGTGTGATTTGGTGCAGTTTAAAGCATTTTTAAATCTAAACCGTTATTTTGTGGTTTGGGAAATTTCAAATCAAAGTAAACAATGAAAACTAGTGGTTTGGTGCAATTTAAGATTCAGTTGTTTAGATTTGGTGCGGTTTGAAACCACATTTAGAATTCTTTAAGGACCTATCAAAATTCTAAATCATCGTGTTAATAAATCATAATAAGGTTTTCGTCCATTAGCTTCGTTTTCAAATATTAACTGCAATAAAAACTATATAGAAAATAATTCTATTTTCATGTTTTAAAACGGATCAAAGTAAAAATAAAATGAAAATGAAGTAGAAATTATCATAAAAGTCAGCTTATAGATGCTGCAAGTTACCTTCACGGTTATTGGTGTCGTTCATAAATAAAGCAGGGTTAAATAAGAAGCGTAGAAAATTAGTTGAAATTTAAAAATACATATTAAAATTATATGACAATAAAAGGAATTTATGGGTTAGCAGTTTGATGGTATGGACTGCGGTTTTAAATTTTCAAATTCAAGTAAAAAATTTAGCGGTTTGGTTTGAAATCAAACTGAATAGTTTGCGGTTTAAAGGTTTACTAAACTGACAATTTCAACAGCACAATTTGGTGTGATTTGAGCGGTTCACAAATCTATACTTTACCTCTAACTGTAAATTCTTGAACACACGATTAACATGGTAATTAATTTCATTATGTAACAATATTTTAGACAAAATTATATTAATACAGATGATAGTTAAGGATTCTTTCTAAGATGTTTTAAAATTCAAGGATTAAAACATGATTGAATCTACAATTAAAGGACTAACAATAAAATTGATCCTTAAAGCTATTATCACATCACCCTTAAGATCCATTAGAAAACAAATTAAAAATAAAAAACCACCCCCGAGGTTATTAAAATCGAAATAATACAAAAAAAAATTACCTGTTTATATAGTTAATCTATAAATTTAGAAAATTAAGAGAGAGAGTGTGTGTGTTAAAATAAATAGAATTGAGGCTTAGGTAAGACTCAAGAGGAAAAACGAAAAAACATAACTGTCCTTAAACTATTACTCAACTTTATTAATATAAATGTCAGCTGTCACAAATGCTTCATAATAATTTTATTCATGCAATTATTATTCAACATATATTTTCTTTTGTCTTTAAAGATTCTTAGTAATACATGAAAAATAGTTTCGTAATTTTATTAATTTGACGTTTTGGTAAAGTTTTTCTTTTCACTTTTGTCTCTAATTTTGGAGAGATGAAAAAAGGTGAATCTCATAAGATTTTTTTTTTTTATCCCTTCTATCTTACTTTTTCTTTAAAAATCACTTCAATCAAATAACATAGTTTTTGAATTTACATCCCAAAATCCTTCCACCTTTTTTCTTTCCTCCGTTTTTCATCTCTATCAAGCATAGAATTAAGTTTCATTATAAAAATATTAATAATAAAAAAGTACATCCCCCACAGTAGAAATCCCAAAAAATAAAATAAAAAACCACCCATAAGATTATTAAAATCTAAACAGTACATAAGAAAATATCTCTCTCTATCACTCTCTCTTTTACTTGATAAATCTAGAAATTTAGAAAAGAAAATGTCTTGAAATAAAATAGAATTGAATAATAGATAAGAATTAAAAAAAAAAAAAAACCGCAACTGTTCTTGTACAGTTGTACAATAACTCAACTGTTTTAATATACAAATGTCAGCTGTCACAAATTCTTCTTCGTTACTTTTTAGCCCAAAAAAAAAAAAAAAATTTCATTACTTTTGACAAGGATTTTAATTTCAGAATCTAAAAAAGTAGTTTAACGCTTGCTTCGGACAGAATGATAAATGCAATAGCCTTACTTTGGTTACAATATAGCAATCGCGTTTGTCATCATAACTAAGTAAGTGCTTTTTCTTTTTCTTTTTTCTTTTTTTTGTATTTTTCTTTTTCTCCTCTGTCCACTACTTTAGAGTTAGTGGGTATCTTTTTGTCATTTAATGTAATTTTTTTAACAAAATATAATGGCCCACCAATTAATAATTGAAAACTTCCAAATAGTAAAAGAAAACTAGTGAAGAAGGTTAAAACGTAAAAGTGACATCCAATGGTCTTGTGCCAGCTTTGCCTAATCATTCGATTTGTCAACAGTTTCTTTCCGACACCAAAATATATCAACACCTGAAAGGTTGCCCCACTTGTCAATTGCCTTTTATCATGTGAAGGTTCATGAGGAACAATTTCTAACTGAGCAACCCTGTAAGGGTTGTCTTTCAGTCTTCTCATCTTAAAATGTGTCCAAATTTAAGGTCTTTGACAATTCAATTCAAGTTAGAGTTTTTGATTTTTTTTTTTAAATATTTTTCTTCAAAAATTACTCAATTTCAAATCAAAAAATATATATATATATATTTTTAAATATAAATTTTAAAAGTCCATAATTTTCTTATTTCAAGTTAAAATGATATGATTCTTGTGACAAAATACTCATTGCAACTAGAGAAACAAAATAAGATCCATATTATTATTATTATTTTCAAAACACAGTTTAAGTTTTTACACTATTTAAAAATTATAATTCATTTCAACCAAAACACATTTGTAAACATTCATTCATTTTCAATCAAAAAAACTCTAAAACTCCAATTGAAGTTAATCTTAAAGTGTCAAACCCTAAAAGTTCTTATCCGATCAACTTGTTTTGCGGGGAATAGGCGCAACGATGAGATTATGCTTAAATAAAATTAGATCAAGTCATTTCAATTCCATTATAGCTTCTTCTTTTTTTTTTTTTCTTTTTTTTTCATAGACAATAAGAATATAAAACTGCATGACATCAGTAATCTTCTTTTTTATTCAACAAAAATATTATTTTGAACAAAAATTAGATTAAAAAAAAAGGTGGCTATGTGAATTTGGCATGATCATAATACCCCTTATCTATTGGGAATCGATGCACAAAAGATTTATATAGTCAGGGTTGACAACAAGACAAAATATAGGGTGAAATGGTTTTCTTGTCAACCCTTCACGTGAATAAATATATATATATATATATATATATATATATATATACACACACACTCGTCTTGTTAGCTGATCATTTGAATCAACATATATGGAGCATGTTTGCCCATCACGAATTCTGAGTACATATCTCGTTTACTTTTTCATGCAAATGACATACAAAATTTAATAAATAACAAACCTAGAGAAGATCTTTTTTCCCTTTTTTTTTTTTTTTTGATAAAGACTTTAAGTTGATACAATTAACATAATATAACTTCATTTTAGAGTTTATAAATATTTACATATTTTTAGTACATTATGCATAATATATTTAATTTTAAATTATATATAGTTAAATAGAATAGATAATGGTTTGTAAGGACGAGGATCCTTGAACTCTTTCCTCTTATTACCCATGTCAAGTAAAAATTTTAGCCCACTTTACCATTCGAATCTATTTAGACTGGATTTTCCTTGTCCTATTTAAGATAGGCGTTCATAAATAAAATTATCATTCCTATATTTGTAACAATATAACATTAGAAGATTATGTGATTAGATATGAAAATTAATCTTACTAATATAACATATTATGTTTTTACGAAATTCTGTTAATTTATCATATTATTCTATTATGATACGATTTAACTGTTTTAAAATTTATGTTCTATCGATATGATATTTTGTCATGCTTTGTCCTATAACATGTAAGACTATCTACTCTGTACTAAATAATCAGTTTTTCAATTTATAAGGAGAAGTAAAATTCTTAGATGATGGAAAAAGGAAGTAACAAGATTTTCTTTCGTGTTAATTCATTGAAAAGAAAGAAAAGAGGGGGGAAAAAAAGTCTAATCTTTTATAATTATACCATTATCTTATAAGCAAATAAATAGAGATTAAGGTCAAAATAGTTATTTTAAATCCTATTTTGTCAAATATGTACCTTCACTTTTCTTTCTTTTGTTGAAAGGATTAAAATTTGATAGATCCCGTGAATTTTTAAGTCCTTGCTCCCTAATTTCATCTCTATCAAATAACCTAAGATTCTCTTTTGCTTTCTAAAATTCCTCATCCAACTTTATTACTCTCCCTTTCCACTCTACAATAACAAGAAGAAACACACACACACACACACACAGAGACACGTTATACAAATTCTTTTTAAGTTGATTAGGAATTTGCTACTGGTTTTCATCTAACTCTATTTTGTTACAAATTTTTTTTAAAGTTGACTCAGATTAAAAAGGGTAAAAATTGTTTTTCAACTGTTAATTAAATTATAATGCTCTAATATATAAGTGTACATATTAAAAATTTACAGTGCACAACCTGTAAAAACTCCAATAAGAGATCAAACTACTAAAAATTGATTCAATAACAAAATTAATAGTTCTATTGATAACATAAAATAAGAGGTCTTATCGTAAAAACTCTTAGAAAATAAATAGATCATAATAAAGAATATGCTCTATAGTTATTGTTTAAAGATACTAAGACAAAATTAGTAGTTAAGCTAATGTTAAGTGCTCAACTAATCTAAAGCTTTAAATCAATATTTGAGTGAGAAAAGATTAGAAGACTGAAAAAACTTAATTATTTATATAATTCGGTTGGAACATGCAATTATAGACATTTAGCATAATAATGTTCCAAGTTTAACAAGAATCACGGAAGGGGCAAATCATAATCAAAATTACGAGCATGGAAACTTTATCCAAATGATTAAAACCAACAACCTGTGGGGTTCAATTTCTTTCACGTTAGAAAATGTAAAGTGGATCATGTACTAATAGTTGTTCCATCTTTTATTTATTTACTTACTTATTTATTTTAATAAAATCGAATCATGTACATGTGAAAAACGCCTTTTTCCTAAAATATTTGTGAAAATGTTTCTGAAAACGTTAAATATTAGGATGTTCAGGTATACTCAGAGGTAGGATCACCCATGATCAAATGGGGGCTTCCTCTTATAGTGATTTTTATTTTTATTTTTACCTATAAAAGCTTTATATTTTTCTTCTTTTATCTCATTAAAAATTAGTTATCTCTATATGAGTTCCTCTAAAAATTTTATTTTTTTATTATACACTTATACGGATATAATAGTTTGGTTTCAATGCTGGTATACACTTTTTTTTTTTTTTTTTCATTCAATTGATATAGCGACAACAAATTTAGCTTCGTTGGAGTAAATGTGAGTAGATTAACAAAACCTTTCCATTTTACTAAATCAGTTAAGAACTTAAATGTTCCCTAAAAATTACTTTTATTGGCATGCCAACTGTTTATAAATTAGTTTGAGCTTAGTGTTGACAATTTCTACATTTGCTATATCAATTATATATATGTGTGTGTGTGTGTGTTTTTTTTTTGGGTAAATTTTATATAAATGTGTGTGTGTGTTTCATTTTACCCTTGAACCTCCAAAAAATGCTAATTGAAATTTATATACTTTTGAGCGAGTCAACCCTTGCAATTGGCTTTCATCATAGTCCATAATTTCACCTTGTGTCTCCAATGGGGCAATTCATTCGTAGGCACCGTTTGACTCAGTTTTTCTTTTATATATATATATATATATAGATATATATATATATTCCTGAAATATTTATCTCATTTTTTATACCAATCATAACACTATTGGGTCGCTCATGAAATAACTAGTTAAAAGTATTTTTTTTCAAGATTTGATATAAAAATATTCAAAACATCTCTTGCATTTAGTCAAAACGCCTCCTGTTTAATATATTAGATGTAAAAGATATATGTATATATTTGTCTTTTTTTTTTTTTAATACCTAACGTAACACTATTGTGTCGCAAATGAAATCACTAGTTAAAAGTATTTTTTTCATGATTTTCGTATGAAAAAAAAAACATTTAAAACATCTCTTGTATTTAGTCAAAAATGTCTCTTACTTAATATAATAAAGACAGTTTAGAACACCAACTGTAATTAGAGTTTTGACCTGCAGTTACAAAGAAGATGCGAGGCTTCCCATGGAATTAGTTTGACAATACACATAATGGGCCCTATTTCTTCATCAGCAGAGAAAATGGATTCGACCTCATTATCTAAGAGGGTGACTCCAGTAGCTTCTCTGATATGAGCTATCATCTTTTGTGACTTTGATCGAGGACAATTCTTCATAAAATGATTTTTGCTACCGCAAATGAAATATCTGGTGGATTTCCTTTTCCCAAAGTTTCTTCTTTTACGTAGAAACTTCCATGAACCTTTCTTTTTAGAGAGGAACTTGTTTCTTCTAAAACCTTTATTCTTTCTAAATTTTTGGTTCTGGATGGTGGCTTGGAAGAGTAGGGAGCACACGTACATCCTGGAGTAGGATTGTTGGGGCACTTCGTATAGAGCTCTTTGTTGGTATAGACTTTGTCAAGATTCTTTGTCTACTTTATGTGTTCTTGGAGAAACTTGTTCTGCGAGCACATCTTGTCAATGGCTTTGAGAATAAGTTGGCAGAGTTCTCCGAAGGTTGTGTCTGCTATTTTCTTGTTGGCTGCAGATAACAATCTGAATGTTTCTTCTCCTAATGGCTCTGGAATAGAGGAGAGAAATGCCTGTTTAAGATTGGGATCACTGAGTCCTCCAATCAGATAGAAGCGTTGTGACATCTTCTGGAAATGAACTTCAAGGTCTTTCTTGTGTATTGAACAACACTTCATCTTGAAGTATTCTGATTAGGCTTGCTCAACAATCTGATTTTCTTCTCCACGGAATTCTGAGTGCAGTTGGGCTAGAGCTCCTTCAACAGATTCTGTTTGAAGGAACATAAGCTGTACGTATTCTCCTAAACTTATCCACCAGTCTTGTAGGATTCCTACAAATCTTGAGACAAAATCTGGCAAGATTTGGCAGGACCGAGCATTAGGTTTTTGTATTTGGAGAACGAGAAATGCCTTAAACTCTTGGAATCTATCGCTCCATTTGGAGGGAAGGATATCATCTAGAGTAAAAGTCTGAGGCCTTCCATTGGAGGTTGTTGTCGTTGACGCTTGGGGTTGTTGTTGTTGTTGGCGAGACGGTTGATTCACTTCATCTCCATTAGACTGATCAAATATCAGACTATCTTAGAAAGACTTGAAGCGCAGATCCAAACGACCCACCTGGAATTATTGAGACTCGCCAACACTACTACTTTTTCAAACAGACTCTTTGTAGAAAAAGAAGCAGAAATGAAGTCTCTGCAAACACAGCTAGCTGCTCGCAGAACACAAGCTCATACTAGATTCTCAATGCCCAGCATAGTGCCATGGCAATTCGCAACCATTCCAAAAGAAGAGCAACCACTTCCAGTAGTTCCTCACAAAGAAGATCACGTCCTGCGACTCAAGAAACTCCTTGACCAGGATGATGCTCTTAGAAAGCTAAAAGGTAAGCAAAAGGTTCAAGAATCAACCTCTTCTCAGATGATGGTACAAAAGTCTACCCAGAATCCTCTGACAAAGATGATCCAAGATCATTGCACAGAACAGCTACCACAGATTCGGCTCCAATAGCCCTGCATTTCCTCAGAAGAGGAAAGTGCTCCTGAAGATTCAGATTGGTCTTCTGATGTCTCTGAGACAGAAGAACCAACATCTCCCCAACCTATCATGATGAATCAGCCTGCCAAGGAACCAACAGTAACAGAAATTCCAGATCCAGAAGAACATGGAGATGAAGTGAATCAACGATCAGACTTTCTGTGTACTCCAACTCTCAGATTTTGACGATGAATCCAATGAAACAAAATCAGACTCAGAACGAGAACAAGGACAAGTACTCCAGATGAACTCTGTCAACATGACGTAGAAAGTCCCGATTATCAAAATAAAGGTCATTCATTCCAAGTATGCTAACACGGTTAGGGTTGCTGCTTTCTTCGACACAGGTGCTTCATACTTCATCATTAATCCAGACATCCTTCCTCCAACATATTGGAAAAAGAAGAAACAGTTCTTCCATGCTACAAGCGGAGAAGTCTTCTGTACAGAATTGATCAGCAAGCCTATTAAATTAGAATTTTTCCTAGGATGTTCCTTAATTCATCGGATTATTGGATCTAAACTACCTGGTAAAGATTTAATTATAGGTTTTGATTTGTATATGGAGAAGCCAGGATTAAAAATTCTTTCTCATGGTTTGGCATACAAGTAGTACTTCACTACATGGGAGTCAATTCCAAATTACTTCCAATTGCACCAAGAACCCTACCAGGAAATTGAGGAAAAGCTGATACAACACTCGTGTGCTACTACTCATTTTGAATTCCTATAGAAGTGCGACAAGCCTCTATAGAAGAATGAAGAGTTTTTCATATCTCTTCCTTTCAAGCAGAATGAAGATGCCAATCCAACCAAAGCAAGTCACCCTGGAATGAGTCTAGAACACCAACAGATGGCAACAGATGAGTGTGCAGAGCTTCACCAACAAGGACTGATTGAATCAACAAATTCTCCATGGGCATGTCATGCGTTCTATGTCAACAAGAGATCAGAACAAATATGGGGTAAGCAAAGGTTGGTAATTAATTATCAGCCTCTTAACCATTTTCTTGCCGATGAGAAATTCTCATTACCAAACAGACACACCCTGTTCTTAAGTCTTTCAAACGCAAAAGTATTTTCAAAGTTTGATTGAAAGCAGGATTTTGGCAATTAGGAATTAAACCCAATGATCGGCCTAAAACAACTTTCTGTATACCCAACCACCATTTTCAATGGACTGTTATGTCATTTGGTCTTAAAACAACCCCCTCTCTCTTTCAGAAAGCCATGGCCCGTATATGCAGCCCAATCCTTAACCTAGCCATGATTTACATCGTTGACATACTTATGTTTTCTCCATCAGAAGAAGCCCATTTGATTCTCTTAGCCCAATTCGAATCCCTTACCCGACAACATGGCGTGATGCTATCCGAAAAGAAAATGTTACTTGGCCAGTCCAAAATTGAATTTTTGGGAATGAAATTAAATAATGGACATTATGAGGCTCAGCCCTATATAGCCCATGAACTGATGAAATTCCCGGATCAGCTTACTAAGGCCCAAGTCCAACAGTTTCTTGGGTTAGTTAATTATCTCAGAGACTTTGTCCCATAATTGTCTCATTCCACAGCCCCCCTTGAACAGATGCTCAGAAAGGACTCTCCAGCCTGGTCCTCAATCCACACTGAGGCAGTTCAACATCTGAAACGACAGATGCAGGATTTACCACCACTGAAGATTCCTTCTACAGGAAAGAGAATACTTCAGACAGACGCAAGCAATAAGCATTGGGGATCAGTTCTTTATGAACAGGACAGAAAAGGAAAAAGACAGATATGCGGATACAAAAGTGGAATGTTCAAATACTCACAACTTCATCATCATTCAACTTTCAAAGAACTCCTAACCATCAAGCAAGGAATCATGAAGTTTGAATTTCACCTGATTGGACACCACTTCCTAGTCGAAAATGACTTTGTCGCCTCAAAAGGTATGCTCAAATTCAAACCGAACAAAGTGGTAAATGCCCAGCTACTCAGACTAGCTGCATGGTTTTCACAATATTCCTTTGATATTACACATATTAAAGGAAGAGACAATGTTATCCCCGATTTCCTGTCACGACCAGCTATAAATATCATTTCAGCCAAACAAAATACCATCCCATTTATCTTCACCATTACCAAACCTCTAGATCCAATGACTTCAGCCTCTTCTTCAAACCATGTAGCTATCTTCCCTCCGACCTTCCCAAAGATGCTAGAGCTATCACCCTCTCTGACAATCCAAAGAAAAAAGCTATTAACCGAGCCCTGAAAATCCAAACCAAACTCATTCAGACCAACGGTGAACCTATAGTCCAGGATCTCAATTTCCATCCAAAATATCCATTCGCCAGGATCTTCCCAATACGAGAAGCCTTCTTCATGCCTAAACCAGTAATCTTTTTCTTTTGGTATCTAGCAAGCTTCTACACCATTGCCATAGAAGTTCACATAGTCCCACTCAAAACTTCCATCAGAAGTTTCCTAAACATATCAGATCTCAGGGATGCTTACAATACCCAGATGGACTTCCTGTCATGGTTCGCTCCTCTCAACATATGAGATCAGTATCTTTCCACTGAATGGGAGAGATTCTGAAGACAACGACAATTGTTTAACCAACAACAGATTCCAGTCGAAGCTCTTCCCAAATGCTATATAGTCTTCTTCATCAGCCTAAATATTAAGACTATAGGTAATGATGACGTAGCATTTGCTCCCAGAATTGAAGTCCATGAATCACATGAATGGCCCCTTTCCCCCATGGGAAATGTTCAAATCAGACAACTAGAAAAACTCCTCTTCATCAAGAATCAAGTCATTCCAGATGAAGTTTGGCCGAAACTTGAAGAAGATGCTCCATGGGAAAGGTTCCCAACAAAATACACCCAGCAGATCAAAAAGGTTCTTGATGAAGTCAACACAGGCTCCAGCTCATCCTCAAAGCCAACTAAACAGGAAGAAGCTCAGCCAATCCGATTCCAATATGAAGGTCCTTCTCTAGAAGAAGAATCTCAGTTCATCCAATGGGCTCAGAAACCCATATTCACCAGAACCATTCAATCCAGAAGATTTCATAAAACTTGGGATATCACCACCATCACCATGTTCCCAAGATCAACCCCAAAGCACCCAGAATTATTCATTCAGGTATCATGTAGCTCAAGAGACACGTGTCGTTCCTCTACTTGACATTCTTCGAGTCAATACAAGAGATGCAATGCCTACTCCACCATGGCTAACAGATAAATTTTGGGAGGATGAAGAAAATGTCCAGCAGGTTTTGCAGATCATCGATGAGATAGAACGAGCTGAAAACCTAACTCGTGATCCAAACAGCAAATCCAACTCATGCGTCAGCCATGACGACACCCAACAGCCAGTTCAGCTCAACTCAGACGTAAGCCTTTACGTCATCCAGAACTCAAAGATTCCCAGCCACCTATCCAAAAACTACAGTAATAAAGTGTCGGCAGAACTAAATTTTCCTTTAATACACGTGAAGTTTTGTCGTTATGCATAATTTTTTCCTACTTTCCAGCGCATTAGTGTTTGTCTTTGTCGGCCACATGTTTTGGCCTCGTGAATCACTTTTGTTTCTGTCGGCCACTTGTCTCGGCCTCGATTATTGTCTCTACTATTTGTAAAATATGTTTGAATTCCGGATTTGAAATTTGAAATCTCCTCCTCCCTCTCCTCCTCTATATAAGAGGCAGAACCCTTCCTCGAGAGGGCAATCGAGTCTATAAAATAAATTTTTTTAATAATATTCTAGTTTTCCAAAATTATGTCTAGCTAAATATTTTCTTGATATACTTTAAAAGTCCCTGTATATTTGTTATAGTTCTATACATCGATCCAGGTATTATGTTTTTGCTGATTCTTTATCAGTCATCACACTGGTAAGATTAGTAAAAACATTATCTCTAGAATTTGATATCTTATCAGAGTTAGCTCTCTCTACAAGATTAAGGTTTAAAAACTTTATAAACTGTACAGGCTCGCCCTTCATGGCCAAGGGTGCCGCTCCAGGGCTTAGCCATTTCAGTTGTGAGTTTTTAGATCTTAAGATTGAGGTGAGAGAGAGATATTTGCCTCTAGATCAAATTCTTTAGGTCATGTTTTACTGGTCCTACTAGGCGTCCAGGAAAGTGCTGGGATACTATCTTACAACTTTTTGGGGAATTTGTACCATAAAGCATATTTAAAAGGTTTTTTTGAAAATTATAACATATTTTTAAAATAACGATAAATTATAACATATTTTTATTATTCAATTAAAATGTATTTATTTATTTCCAATTTTACCATTTTGTCTCTCCTCACACACTATTTTCCCTTCTCTCTCTCTCTCCACTCTAGTTATCTCGCCCTCTCTCTTTCTCTATGTTTTACAGATACGTGTAAAAAATTTGTTCTTTTTCTCCTTCACTGACTTTTTTTAAAAAGCTTTTGTGAATTTTTTATTTAGCAGATATTCTCTTATAAATAACTTTTTTTTTTCATTTATTACTTTTTTCTCATATCTTACCATTACTACCTTTGTAATATCATCTTAACTACTCTGCTTTGAACATTCCTTAATTGTTACTTGAGATCTTCTACTCTGCTCTTTCTTATCTCATGAAGCCTAATCATTTTGATATATTCATTTCTATGCAAATGTGCTCTTTTTATTCATGTATTATTCTTATTTATGTCTATTAATTACAATTGATTGTTGTTTTTATTGTTAATGTTTACAAAAGATATTATTAGTTTTTTGTTCAGTTTGTTTATTCTCAATGTCTTTTCTTTCGGTTTGTCTGTTGATTTTATATTCCTTTGTTTTTTTTTAAATCTATTTCTTTAATATTTCTCTACTTTCCATTTTATTTATTTATGATCATCGTTATTACTATTATAATGATGTTGTAAATTATTTAATTTTGTTATTGTGTTTGCCCTTTTTTTTCTAATTTTTTTAAGCACAACTGATTTTTTTTTTTTTGATGTTTTATGAATATTATTCTTATTATAAGTTAGATAATTATATTATATGATTTGACAATTTTTTATAACTATTGTGATTATTTGTGATTTTGACTTTTTTGTTTATTTATATTTTTCTCTATGATTATGTTAATTATGTTTCTATTTTTATAAAACTTCAGTATTCATATTTATATGATGTTATTTCATTAATGTTGTTGTGATGAGTGTTTTTCGTTTTTCTTGTTGTTGTTGTTTTTTTTTTTGTTTTGTTTTGTTTTGTTTTTTTTTTTTTTCGTCTTCTCTGTTGTTGTTTTGTTCTTCTGATATTTTAAATGTATGTTAAGAGAACTTTTGTATAAAAATTTTAAGATGCTATGATGATCTCTATTTATATATATAATAATGCATATACCACATTTATTACTTAATTTGGTATATGTTGTTGAATATGATATCATTGATAGCATATGTTGGATAATTGTTAAGTATTATTCGACATCTTTATTGTTGCCGTGGATATTTAAGATTTATAATGTTTTTCTTCTTCTCACAACATAACAATATTGACTATCTTACTGTTTTATTTCCTCTCTTTAACGTTCACTCTCTTCTCATTCTCTGTCTCTCTGTCGTTCTCTGTCTCTTCTCATTTTTTGGATTTATGCTCCCCAAACCCTAGCTTTTGGTTTTCCTTGCTGTCTCTGCCGGTTATCCCTCACTTTTCACTCCCTCTCGTTACTGTTTACTGTCTTTTCATTCTCTCTCTCTCTCTGTCGTTCTTTCTTTCTTCTTATTAATTTTTTTTTTTGGTACACATCCCCAAACATTTCACCTGGTAGCTACCAAAGACGAGGTCGAATTATATTTTAGTTATTCTTAACAAATATTCTTATGATATAAGAGATATGAGCTTGCTTTAATAATTTTTAGTTTCGTTTTATTTTTGTAGAAAACATTTAGTAAAAATTTTTATAATGTTTTTCATAGTATGTATATATTAAATTGTTTATTTAGATTACTATATTTCGTTGACTATGCTGCAGGTTTAAATTTTTGTTTTTTTTTTATTATCTTGCCTTTTTATTGTTATTTTTGCTCTTTCTTTTCTTTTGTAATTGGATATAATTTTTTTTACTATTTTTATTGCCGCGGGGGAGGGGGGGGGGGGGGGGGGGGGGGGGGGGGTGGGGTGCTTTAATCAGATTTTTGAATTGTTTAAATTTATTACAACAATTCTTGTATATATATTTTTTACAATTATAAATTTTTGTAATTTTGGTTGTATGTTTTAATTTTTCTATTATTTAGTCTTATAGTGCAACATCAAATTTTTATTTTATATAGATTTCTATTTTGTTTAAATTTAAATTACAAAAAATAACCGTTTATAAATAATACAAATGACTCAATTTATTTATTATTTAATTTAATAAATGTAACTTTTTATTGGAAAAAAATATTTGAAAAAATTAGAGTGCAAAATAACATCTTCATCAATTATTATAAACTGTAAATAAATAAATTTAGACAAATAAAATTTCATATTTGTTTATATGCCTCTTTAAAATTTCCAAAATTTTCGGCTTGAATGATGCTCTACGTTTAATAAAGTAGACCCAACAACAAATTTAGAGAGAGAAATATCCTACATGAACCAGACAAAAATATAGAAGTCCAGATTAAAACAATTTATTATACAAAAGCATGAACCCACTGAACACATTCAAGAGATTGTATAATTCACAGTTTCACACTTAAAAAACTAGAATTACATGAAAGGGGTAATACATGATCAACAAGAGGAAAGAAAAAAACGAAAAAAAAAAAAAAACGGAGGCCCCTCTACCTATGGATCATTCATTATTGGACTGGAAACTAAAGTACATGCATTTATCTTTCATTACGTCAGTCTCACTTCCATATTCTTTGTATTTTTAAGTGCAAAAAATAAAACTACACAAATAAAACAATATGCGAAAATGATAAAATATCGAGTCCAAAAAAAATTAATACAATTAAAGAATAAATTAACACAATTAAATTATAGTATTAAAATAAAGAGCAACCTAAAATATTAAAATTAAAAAATAATTTATGAAAATTTGTAAATATAAGATCTCTATAAATTTACAATAAAAAAAATTGAAAAAAGAGAAACTATAAAATAAAAATAATATTTTATTCAATTATTTCTAACTATAAAAAATAAAACTGCATACATAAACAATATGTGAAAATCATAGAATATTGAGTTCATAAAAATTTAGAGGAAAAAAAATGAATTAATACAATTAAAGAATGGATTAACACAATTAAAAATAAATAGCAAGCTAAAAAATTAAAATTAAAAAATAATTTATGAAAATTTTAAAATATAAGAGCTCTATAAAATTACAACAAAATAAAAAGATGTAGATTTTTTTTCTATTATGATGAAACTTGATTATAAAAAATATATACTTATAATGGTAACTAAATTATTATTTATGTCATACATTAATATTACTCTTTAGAATTAAATTTTTTTAAATGTCTAATGCATTTCTAGGTTTATTTATTAATTTAATTAGTTTTTTATTAGATTTACTTAAGTTATTGAAATTTTCTAACTGTTTGAGTTTTTAGATTTTTAATTTTATATATTATTTGTAGTTTTGTAATTAGAATATATTTTTTTATTTTGTTATAATGAAAAAAAATTCTTATGCTTAATATTTTATTTTAATATTTGGTATTATTATCTTTTTATTGTTTGACTTCTTTTTTTTTCTTGTATAAACAAAATATTTAATAATTTTTTTTACATTTATATCTATAATTTTTATTTTTTAACAAAATTTTGTACTGTTGTTTTTTCTGTTTATATGAAACAAAAAAAATCAGGAGAATGAAAAAAAATTCTCACAAAGACAATAACTATTCAAGATGATCAAAGCGTCAAAAGAATCAAAATTATATAACTGATAATGAAGCATTTACATCGACAAATCTACATTTTTCAAACAATCAGTTTGAAGAATTAAATATATAATTTATTACTGGTTATCGAAATAAATTTATTCAATTATTTTCAATTATAACACTGGTGAAGGAACATCAAATTCATTTTTGAAAGATTACAATTCACCATCAATTCAAAAAAGTAATTTATTCATCTTAAATTCTCTCTTTATTTTTCATATAATTATTAATTTGAACAAAATTTCTTACTAAAGTTTTATCTTTTTTTTTTCTTTGTTTATTACATGAATTTTTTATTTAGATTCAAACTATGAATATATAGATATTGGAGATTGTAATTGCACATGTCACTATTGCGGAGCATTATTTTGAAAAAATGAACAAACACGAAATATATATCCATCGAAATATTTTTGATGTTGTCAAAATGGAAAAATTAACATAACTTTAAGCAAAAAAGCACCACCAATTTTAGATCAACTATTAGATTATTATGGAGGACCTTTAAGTGCGAATTTTAGAAAAAATATTAGAATTTATAATTCTATGTTTGCTTTTACTTCATTTGGAGCAAATATTCAATAAAAAATTAACAATTCGTTAGCACCATATATTTTCAAAATTAGTGGTCAAATACATCATCTAATTAGATCTTTACTTCCAACTAATAATAATCCTCCAAAATTTACACAATTATATATTTATGATACTGAAAATGAAATTCAAAACAGAATAGCTACGCTTCCAAATAATAATAATTTAAGTAATTTAAATGAGATAATAGTTCAAAAATTAATTACAATGTTAAATGAAACAAATAGATTAGTACAAATTTTTAGAACTGTCAGAGATGCTTATAAAAATAATCGGGTACCATTAATTAAATTGAAAATAATAGGAAGACGACAAGGAGATAGTACATAATATGATCTTCCAACTTCAACGGATATAGGTGCTTTAATTGTTGGAGATATTGGTCAACATGACTATGGAAGAGATATTATCATTCATAGTCAAATTGGAGAATTACAAAAAATAAATAAACTCAATCCATCTTTATATAGCATTACAATATCCATTATTATTTTCTTATGGAGAAGATGGATATAGAACGATATAGGCTAGAATCCAAATTTTACTGGTAAACAACCACATAGACATCGAATATCAATGAGATCATTTTATATTTTTCAACTCTAACAACGAGTACAACAACGAAATACATTATTTAGATATGGTCGACTTTTTCAATAGTATATTATAGATATTTATGCTTTTATTGTAGAAGATCGTCTAAATTATATCAAACAAAATCAAAAAAATTTAATATCTGAAATATATATAGATATTCAAGATGTTATAATTAAAGGTGATACAAATGCACAAGCAATTGGAAAAAAAAATTATTTTACCATCATCTTATACAAGAAATCCAAGATATATGATTCAAATTTATCAAGATGCAAAGGCAATTTGTAGACATCATGGAAATCCTAATATATTTGTAACATTTACATGTAATCCTAAATAGCTAGAAATTAAAAGAATTTTATCAATAATTCAAGGACAAAAAACTGAAGATAGACCTGATATCGTAAGTAGAACATTTAAAATTAAATTAGACCATCTATTAAATACAATAAAATTAGGAGTCATTTTTGGACCTATAATAGCATGTGAGTTAATTTATTTTATATTATAAAAAAATAAATATAATATTATTGTAATGTTTTATTTATAAAAAAAAAAACTAATATTTTTTTTCCTTTTTTTTTTTTACTTTAGATTTATATGTGGTAGAATTTCAAAAACGTGGTTTACCTTATTGTCAGATGTTATTTTGGTTATATCATGAACATAAATATCATGATTCAATACAAATAGACAAAATTATTTCTACAGAAATCCCAAACTCAATAATAGATCCTTTAGGTTATAAAATCATAACTGAATATATGATACACGGACCATGTGGATATTCAAAGACATCTGCACCATGTGTGAAAAATTCAAAATGTTCAAAAAAAATTCCAAAACAAACAAAAAATGAAACAACTATAAAAGAAAATGGTTTTGTAAATTATCGTTGCAGAGATACAGATTTCAATATTATTAAAGAATGTATAAAACTTGATAATAGATATGTTATTCCTTATAATCGAACTTTATGTCTAAAATATTATGCACATATTAATGTCGAAATATGTTCTCAATCTATGCTTATTAAATATTTATTTAAATACTTAACAAAAGGTTCTTATAGAATAAGAGTCGTTATTGAAGATAATATTATTATGGAAAATAATGAAACAATAAATTATAAAGAAGTTGATGAAATAAAAGCTTATCTTAATTGTCAATATATTACACCTTATGAAGCAATTTGTAGAATATTCGAATATTCAATCCACCATAGAAATCTAACTATTTAACGTCTTTCTATTCATTTATCAAATATGCAAAATATTACATGTCATAAAAATCAACAATTCCAAAATATAATACGACAAGCAAAAATTCACAAAATAACATTAACAGAATAAATGAAAATTAATAAAACTAATGAAGATGCTCAACAACTTACCTATATAGAATTTTCAACAAATTTGTTTGGAATAACAAAAATAAAATTTGGACTCATCGACAAAATGGACATACTATAGGACAAACATTTTATATTCATCCGAGTTCTGGTGAATTATACTATTAAAAATTATTATTAAATCATCAAAAAGGTTCAACAAGTTATAAATCACTTCAAATAATAAACAATATTATTTATCCTACAAATCAAATGCCTATCATTCATTAGGTTTATTAGGAGATGATAAAAAATTAGATGAATCAATAGAAGAATCATCATTCTGGTCAACATCTACACAACTTCGTTAACTTTTTATTATAATACTGTTATTTTGTAATATTCTGATCCAATAAAATTTTTACAAAAACATTGAAAATTAATGTGCGACGATATTTTATACAAAGTAAGAGTCTTATTTAACAACCTAAATTTTAAAATTCCTGAAAATGAATTATATAATTTTGAAAAGTATGAATTAGAAAATTTATTGAATTTAAATTCTATCTTCTTTATCAAATTATAATCTTCCACTTTCAATTGGATCATTGATTGAAGAATTAAATAATAATCTTTTAAGAGAAAAACTTAATTACGATAAATATAAATTAAAAGAAGAAAATTTCAATTTGGTAAAAAATTTAAATCAAGAACAACAATTTATTTCTAAACAAATTTTAGAAGCAATTGAAAGCAAACAAAATAATTTATTTTTCATATATGGCTATGGCGGTACAGGAAAAACATATTTATGGAATGCAATTATTAGTAAAATTAAATCAAATGGTGAAATTGTATTAGCTGTAGCATCATCTGGCATAGCGTCGTTATTATTATCAAAAGGTCGAGCTGCACATTCAAGATTTCACCCACTTTCAATCGACAAATTTTCAACTTGTCAAATTAAAAAAATACACTCAACTAGCAAAATTAATTGATAAAATAACATTAATTTTATGATAAGTAAATATTATTTTGAAGTTTTAGATAAAACAATGCAAGATTTAATAAATGACTTTAATCGTCCTTTTAGATGAATGACAGTTGTATGAGGCAGTGACTTTAGACAAACATTACAAGTTATTCCAAACGGAACAAAAAAAATATAATTGACGTAACTATAAATAATTCTTACCTTAGTCATATTTCCGTATACTTACCTTGACAGAAAACATGCGATTAAAAAAACTTAACTACTATATTGACGAACAAATAGAAATTAGTAACTTCTATAAATGGACTTTAATTGTTGACAATGGAACAACAAATGTAATAAAATATATCGAAAATGAAGATATTACTTAGATTAAAATACCAAAAAAAAATATAATACCATACAATGTAAATTCTATTCAATGCATTTCTACCACAATATATGAAAATTTTTATAATAATTTTGATAATATTAATTATTACAAATAATGCGTAATTATTACACCTAGAAATAAAATAACTAATGCAATAAATAAATACTTATTTTAATACCAACAAAAATAAAAATTAATTATAGTTATGATACTATTATTTCATCATCTGAAAATCTCGATAAACTAAATCTTTTATATACTTATGAATTTTTATACGCACTTAATTTTAATGGACTACCTCCACATGAATTAGAATTAAAAGTTGGAGTTTCTGTTATGTTGATACGAAATCTTAATCAATCAATGCGATTATGCAATGGTACAAGACTTATTATAACACAACTAACAAATAGAATTGTTGAAGGCCGTATTATTAATTCTAATGACATAAATGAAAAAGTTTATATATCAAGAATAGAAATGACAATAAATGAATCTAAATACCCTTTTGTGTTTAAAAGACGACAATTCCTTTTAAAATTATGTTATGTTATGACAATAAATTAAAATCAATGTCAATTATTAAATAAAGTTGGACTCTACTTAGAAGATGAAATTTTTAGTCATAGACAACTATATGTTACATTATCAAGAGTAACATCACCAAAAAGTTTACATATTTTAAGACATGATTCAATTAACAAATATTCAAATCATATTAAAAATATTGTCTACAAATAAGTACTACATAAGATTAATCAAAATTAACAATCTGTTAGAGAAAATATAACTTTAACAGAAATAATTTTTCTTTCAATAATTATATTATCAAATGATTGTCATAATTTTTAAATTTCAAATTCAATTCATAAATTCTTAAACAAATGTATTTATATGTCTCTATTATTTATAGAAAATGTTCAGTCTACTACAAATACTAAAATCAGGAGAAATATATGGGACTATCGGTGCCCGAGTTTGTTGTTTATGGAGGAACACATATTACAATACTGGTCATTTAATAAGCGTTGACTGCTTATTAGTAGATGAACATGTAATTAAATTTATTTTTTATGAAAATTATATTTATTGACAATAAACAATTTACATTATTAATAAATATATAAATAATAATAAATTAATATATATTTTTAGGATGAAGCAATACATGGATTCGTTCATGCAAAAGATGCTGATTTCATAACAAACAAAATACAAGTAGGCAACATATATGAAATCAACAACTTCTTCGTTACACACAATAAACAAAGATATAAAATTGTTCCGCACATAGCAAATGTTACAGTTTGCACGGTCCACAATTTTCAAAGAAGTCAAAGAAGATATTCCCGAAATACCTCAATACAAATTTAATTTTGTGGAGTACGACCAATTAACATTAAGAGTTGACATCAATGTCTTTCTTTCAGGTAAATAATATATAATATCTACATTTATTAATTAAAAATATATAAATTTATAATATTAATATCAATAAATAATAACTTTGCATTTATAATGTTATGCTAGATGTCATTAGTCGTCTCATTTCTATCAAAGGCATTGAAGAATTCAATATAGGCGATAGACTAGTCAAAAGCAAAATCTGACAATTCAAATATCAGGTAACTATAAATTATATGTTATTATAAATATATTTTGAATAAATTGGGAATCAATTATTAATAATTTATTAATTTAAATTTATTATATTTTACAGAGAAGAATCACTGAACGTAACTCTTTGGGGAGAAATTGGAGAAAATTCAATGAAAATGCAGTTCAAAAAATATCCAAACTAGTAGTGATCGCCTTTACAGTCATGGCAGCCAAATAATATATTGGTAAGTATATATACAATAAAAAATAATATAAATTTATCTTAAATAACAATGGTAAACATTTTCGATCATTAATTTTAATAATTATAAATATACAGGTGGACTTTATGTAGCAAGTACTTCTGGAACTTCATTTTATTTTGAGCTAAACATCGTTGAATCAAAGAAAATATAAAAAATGTATTATAAATATTTATTGCAAGAATATTATAATTATTTATATTTTACAATTTCCTTAAAAAATTTATTTTGTTTAATATATTATCTATTTATAGGTTTAGTCATTCCATTCAAGAAATAAACTTTATTGCTGCATCAACCGAAAAACCGATAACATTAGAAGAACAAAAAACTATGAATAGAGTTATGATAACGAAGCTCCGAGTCTTAGATCCATATCAAAATCAGGTAAATATTCATTTATTACACTCCAATTATAAAATATAATTTATTAAACATTTTTTATTCAAACAACAAGATAAAAAATTTACTATAAAAACAAGCATCACTGAACTTGATGAACAACAAGGTTGGTTTTACAATGTCTGTCCACATTGTTACAGACGTGTCAAACAATCAGGGACTTCATAGTGGTGCGATACCCATGAATATTTAATAATAATGTCAGTTAGCTGGTAATATTCTTTACTTTTATTATTAAAAATTAATAAAAACTCCTAAACAGTAAAAAATTTAAAAAAAATTTAATATTTATAACATGTACAAAATCAATACTCGAGTCGAGAATAGCACTGGCGGAAAGAATATTGTCATGCTTGGAAAAACTGTCCAATCACTAGTAAATAAGCCTTGCTCCATACTAACAATTCAAGATGGATACACTAATCCAAACATCATTCCCCCTCTCCTCGATTAATTTAAGGCATGTCAAAAATATTTTTGCTTCAATTTCGTCCGAGAGGTGCTTTTATTGACGCAACAGTTGTTAAAACTTTTGACGTTATTGAATCACCAATTTTATTGCATGCACCACCTACTGGATCCCCTAAAGATATCACACCACTACTAGCATCTTTGGACCCAGAAACACCACAACCAGAAAGCAAAAAAACTCTAAAAAAAATAACTCTGTTTCACCCAATCCATAACAGAAGAAATTGAATCAAGGTACACTACTGTTCATAATTTGTTTCAAAATTTTTTAATTTCCTTACTCAACATATGTATTCATAAATTACAAACTATCATGTAAGTATATTTATTATTATTTCAGCCCTCAACAGCATCATTCTTCAACAGAAATCCAAACATCTTCATCTAACTCATCCAGAAATGAAAGGAAAAAAGGTACAATTATCTTTTGTATGTAATTACATATTATATATTCTTACTTATTTCAATTTTACTTATAAATATGAAATAATTAATTTTTTTTTTTTACCATAGCAGATCAGAAGAAAAGCTGAAGAAAATTAAACATGGTTGATAACATTTCAGTTGAAAATGTTTCACTTGCGACAACTTTATTTGTAAACATGTATCTATATGTGTTTGTTTGTATATATAACTCCAACATTTTAATATAAACTTAAATGTATATACTCTAATATTATAATAGTAAGTACTAAAAAAATATACTTATTATAATTGTATTATTTATCTTAACCAACTACTTTTATTATATGGTATTTAATTGTTTTTTCATTTATTTTTTTTTTCTCCTTCCCCGTGCAACGCATGGGTATTAAGCTCATGTTCCTAAAGGGCTACCTTTTTGACTCTACAATTTGGGTAGACCGTAGAATTTAAAGCTTTTTTTTTTTTTTTTTTGGTCTCATAGGACAAAATTATGACCAAAATTCAAAAGCAAAATATGTTCTTGTTTCTTTCTTTTAACTCTTCTCCAACACAATTTTTTTCTTCTACTTCTTCTTTCTTTTTTTTTTCCTTTAATATTCTTCTGACTTAGGCCAAAATTCTTTGGTTTGTACAATTGGAAGTTGTGAATTAAAACTTATGCCTCCGTTTGGTGTTGCGGTTAGAGTTAAGATTTTTAAGTTAAGTTAAATATAAGTTAAATTGAGAGCTAGAGTTGAGCATTTGGTAAAAAGTTTGAGTTGAAAAGTTTAACTTGAGTTGAGTGTTTGGATGTAAAAATTGAATTGCAGTGGGAAATGTAATTGAATATAATTGTATTATGTATTGGAAATAAGTTTTTTTTTTTTTTTTGTTCCATTGTGTTGAACAATTGTTATTGTAGTCGACAAAAAAATATGTTTAGTTAGGTTATTTTTAAGTGGCTCGCAATTTAGGAGTTTTTTTTCCCATTTTATCGTTTTTCCCCCCCTCAAATAACATGTCATTGTAGGTTGTGAAAGGAAAAATGGAAAAAATAAAATAAAATAAAAGAACACATCAACAGTATATATCAAATTAATTACAATCTTTTTTGTGTAGCCATAAATACAATAACAAGAATTACATAATTACTAACTAAAAGTGCTGATTAAAAAACATGAAATTCTCCCCTTAATCTACGTTAAACAGATAAAAATGGCCTTAATTTCAAGTGGATTTATACCATAGAAATCTTTGATATCTGTCTCACATATCATCGGCCAAAATGTTTCTCAGCTGATACATTGCACCCCTCCTCGATGCATCTTGCTGCCTTCCCGTACTTGGACCTGCATCATCGGTCCCGTCGGCCAACACGACATCCGCGTTAACATCAACATGTCCACCTACAGGCACACCATCTGCCGCATACTCTTCAAGAATAGGATCCCCAACCTGTACAATCCTTATGAAATTATGAACAATCGCATATGCCATTAGGATCATTATTTGTTTTTCCATGGGATAATTGTTAATGCCTTTAAGTATTTTAAATCTGGCCTTCCATACACCAAAAATTCGCTCAATGCAATTCCGCAGAGATGAGTGCGTGTAGTTAAATACTTCCCTCCGGGTGCCCAGTCCGACGTGACGTTTCCGATATTCGGGTAAATGATAGGTCCTTGTCGAAATGGATTAAGGAAATAATTCTTATTCGCGTATCCCGGATCGGCTACGTAAAATTTTCCTACAAAGTAATCATCGCATTATCAAAACTATTTTATAATTACTTGATTATTTTTAAACAGTCATATAATATTGCAGAGGTTCTTACCAGGTTGCGGTATTGAGAATCCATAAGATGCTATTGCATCTTCCAGCATTCTTGCATCATGACAAGATCCCTCATAGCCGACCAACAGATAAGTAAACTTCATATCGAATGAGCAGGCGTCCAAGACATTTTGCAAGTTCACACCTTTTTGATTAATCCATACTTCAGAATTATCCTCGCGTGGCACACATGGTACACATGTTCTATCTATAGCGCCAATACAATTCTGCATAAAGAAAGAAAAATGTAGATTATGGTGAATAATGCATTAATAACATGTGTTAAATCACTAAAAATTTAATTTTCCATTTCTCTAGAATCATGAATATGAACATTGGATGCGACGACATTGATTACTTACATCAAATCAGGGCCTATATTTGTAGGACTGCTCTTCAATCAAAGGTTGAACCTCATTGTAGTCAGGCAATCTTATGAACTCATCTTTCAAAGCAGAAATAGCCCTCAACACTTTAAAGAACCAACGAGAAGTTGTTTCTCTAGAATACTGGAACAAATAAGAAATGTGCATGTTTGTTGCGCCTTGGGAACAAATGGATAAAAAAATGAACAATTGCTCGTCAACATTCATGTTATAAGTCATCCTCAATAATACCCTACTACTTAGTATGTGATTTAGTGCTTTGAATGTATATGCTTTCATACTGATCAAATCTTGAATAATTTCTTCATGTCCATGTATTATCTTTTCCACACGCATGCTGTCAGTTAGTCTTGAATTATGCATTGGTTGTGGATCTCTTCGTCTGTTATGCCTACTAGCAGCCACGACAACGACTACCACCGCAAGAAAACCGTCATCGTCGCTTCGCTCATTTTCTGAGGATCGGTCATCTTCTTCATTTTCGGATGCCGAACTAAACTGATTCATATTGAAAATTGACTGACAAAACAAATGTAGTTGTGTACCTGTTTTAAATCAATTGTTTCCACACCATATTTAATTAATTCAGTTACAATTAAACTAAACATCAAACTAATCATTTCAAAGCTATGATGAACTAATTTTGTTTTAACAAATGCTCTAAAAAAAATCAAATAAACAAGTATTCTTCAGTCAAACAATAAAATCACATAACCAACAATAGAAGCAAGTGCAAACATGACTGACATAAATAAAAAAACATAATCCAATAAAAATTGAACAGAATCAATATGTCTAAAAAAAAGGAATATTAGAAAAAAAAAATTAACGAAAAACTCAATCGTTAGATAGGGACTGAGATTTAACAACAGATGCAATAATGTCTCACCTATCTTCATCAAGAAGCTGATGGAAAGTACGCTGCACCCGTGGATGAGCCTCAAAGTAGTGCCACATAATCATCCGCTTACTAAGTGGAATACCCATCTCGGTCATCGTATTCATGCACATCAGCAAGTGATCGATCGGCTTGATAGTTCGTTACTGGTACCCGATTGAGAGCGACCAGAAATTACTGACTATTTTCTGCATAGCCGAGTAAGTCATCTCGTCTGTTGCCTCTCTTTGCTTTCTCTTGCCAGAACTACCCCTAGACCGTGACGGGCTAGCTTCGTCGCCCGCTTTTCTGTGGACGCCTTGCCGCCCATCGTTGGTTGGAGTTGGTTCCTCATATAAAACCGGTTGGATTCCAGAGTTGCCCTTAGATATTTCAGCCTCGACGTATGGATTACTGCCATTGTGCATAGTAACAGACCCAAATCCCAAGGCACCTACAACATGATTTTTTTCAAAAACGTTGTAATGCAATTCCTTGATGCGAAGTTATTCGGCAAAAACTATGTATGCGAAAATACTATACAAGTGCACGTAATCGAACAAGTAATATAGCAGTAAGTAGAGTATCGTATCCACAGGGATTATATCACCAAAAACAATTAGTCTAAAACAAATTGGACGTTGATTTGAAAACTAAAATTATAAAAACTGAATATAAACTAATGGGTGTAATTAAAAATGCAAGCAAAAGATAGAACGTGGCAAAATCAAAAGCTGAGGTTGTGAATCAATGATGGGTAATGGCTAGAATTACTAATTTCCCCTCAGTTGCAAATCTGACCGCAAATGCTGTAGGAATGCTATAGCAAAGTTACTCCAGTCAACCTAAAATTCTACAAAATCCTCTTCCGAATGAATTTTGTCTTCAATTCTTTAAACCAAATTAAACATACTCCTATGCATTCCCGTTTTTAGAACCTAAAAAATTAATCACCAATTATAATCCATTGTACAAGAGAACAATATATTCTTATACCATCCACTTATATTATCCAAGTAAGATCCAACTAAAATCAACCTTCCCAGAATCAATTTCATTTTATTTTTCCCACCAATTGGTGGCCAGTCAATCAACAGAGATTAAACACATAAATCACTTGAATAAACCAGAAGAAAAATTACTAAGCAATTAACAAAATAAGCAAGTCTTCATTACAACCTTGGTTTCATCAATAATCCTAGCTAAGAAAATTAGTTCATGCTTCGTTCAACAAAATCAAAATCAAAAGAAGCAACAAGAGAAATCATAGTTCACAAAGAGAAAACAAGATAAATCCCAAAAAATTAATATAACTAGAAGTGGAAAATCAAGGAGATGAGCATGTGCGAAGTGATGAATTCCGTCTATCCAACCAGTAGCTGACAGCTACCTTCGATCTCCTCCTCCTCTCTCTCTCTATGTAGATCTCTTTCTCTTCTTTTTCTTCTCTGGTTTTTCTCACAGCTCTCTTTCCCTAAATGGTGTCTGTCGGCTCTGCCCCTTTTTCTCCTTTGAAAACGGCTCCCCCAGCTCATTCATTAACTTTTCCTTTTATACCAATCCTCCCAAAAATGCCCTAGTTGCACATGCCCTTTTGATAGCTAATATTGGTGGCCATCTTACAGCTGCTGTGCGTAAACAAAATGGGCAAATGAACCACTGCCAGCTGTAAAGCCAAATTTGGGTCCACATGCTTTTAATTTAATTCTTCACTGTTGCACTTTGCTGTGACATTGCAATAGCATTGCTGCAGCAATCTGATGCATTTCAGCTGCCTATTTCATCATCTCCTCTGGTCCAGTGGGCCTCCACCTTTTTGGCATAGTGGGCTCCAGCTGTAAGGCAACACAAAAAATTAAACTTAAAAATATGCTAAAGGCCAAAATTATTTACAACTCTTTACCTTTTCTTTAACTAAAACAAACAAATTAAAAATATATAAAATACTAAGACTAAGGCATATAATCTTGAAATATCAACAATTAATAAGCTGAAAAGCATATTAAATAACTCTATTTCATAGAGTTATCAGAAGTCCCTAGTGGCGGAGATGGTTGCACTCCTTATGAACCTGCACATGAAATTTTATCAACATCCTCGTCTACTAGTCGTGTGCTTAAAAAATTATATTAGCAAGTCACAGTTAGACAATGCAATTACTTGGATAAAGCTCTTCCAAGTATCATCCGAGCAAATGACTCTATCGATCGACGGATCATATCCAAGCCCGGTCCGTACTTGCAACGCTTTCCATCCCCTATATAGTTTCTTTATCCTTTCTTTTTTGTGATATAATGTTAATCCATAGGCAGGTACTCCACCGTATTCAGATTTAAATTGAGAGGCCTATTGTTCAAGAATTTGAATTGAGGGATGTTTACCGCCACTATAAGACAAATACTCATCCAATTTTTGAAGGAATTTAGTTTCCTTAGCGTTATCCCAAAAGTACGTCTCACTCGATGATTTGCGAGGCATTTCCTTAAGAAATCAAAAAGCAAAACATGAAAAACAGACTTTATAATTGTAACATAAAGAGGAAAATTTGGCTCAATATAAATTGATTGACAGATTTCATCTAAAACATGTCAAAGACCCGATATAAATGTAGCTACCACGGCATATAAACCATGGGTTAGGGGTGAAAAAAATTCATGGCAACCCGAGCCAACAAGTCAGCCCCTTAACAACTAAAATGGGGTCATATACTGGTAACTGACAATATATATAGGAATCATGACTCACCAGTTACATAAAATTACAATCTACGTTAATGGGCTTTTTACATCATAGCCAAATGGATGGGAAAAGTGCACATCAACAGCAACATAGAGTTATAAAATGTCCAAAACCTGTAAAAAAAACATCCCCCAAATGTATCGGTCGAAACATAGCTAATTCTACCAAATCAAGTGAGGAAAAATTATAAATTCAGAAGGGTTGTCACCTAGACAAATTAACACAATCCTTATTCACAAAAGGGACTTAATTTTCCAAATCATTGAATCATGAAGCAACAAAAACAACAACAACACTGACCAAGGGTCCATTTTTCTCATGGCAAACCAAAAAAATGAATGAAACACGGGTTTTGTCACATGCAGCAACGAAAGGAACTTACCAAAACAGAAAAATAAAATAAACAGAGTAACTCCCTAACCGAAGGCTCAAAACAGAACATGTAAAGGCCGTAGTAACATAACTGCGAGAGGTAACCAAGTTACCATAATTAGATGTAGTTACAAATTCCAAATCACAAAATCGAAGAACGTCCTTATAACTGTTCATAACGTCACACACCAAACTATTATTTAAGTAAATACAAAACTCAAAATCTAAGAAGTCCAAAGACTTGATGCTTCATGTTCAGATATGTAACATAGTCACAAAAAGTAAGGGCAATTAGAAATTTGAAATTGGAGATGCCAAATCACATTTAAACAAAGGATGAATATATAGAGGGAGATTAGGCAGATAGTAAACTGGTTTACCAATCCAACCAACAATGCCATCTATAACCAGCCACGGCACATGATTAACGGACAAAAGAAGAAGATTCAACATCGATGCCTTACATTAACCACTTTCTCAGCAAAGACATAGAACCAGAGCATTCAAACATATCACCATAAATGGGAAGATCAACAATACAACACACGACCAAACAGTGGGGAATAAACACTAACTGCCGGATGCAAAGCGGGAGTGAAATCAACATGCCATTATACCCCCATCGAATAATAGCAATACAGATATTTCGACTAAACCAAGACCACAAAAAAAAATAAAAATAAAAAATAAAAAAAAACAAAAACTCCACACAAATCCAGTTTCACATGCACAAACACATATGAGATTGTAACGAATTTATTTGAGAAAGAAGTGAAGAAGTTATACTATGACTACCGAGTTTGAGCAGGAGGATGAGTATATAGTGGTTGACGGCGGATCAAGGCAGGAAGCAACGGCTCGGGGAGTTGATTTTCGAACTCAGAAATAGTGGGTAATGAGCCGTCTAGTTTTAGTTTGCTTCGCGGACCCCAGTCGATACCGCATCTGCCACCGGCGATACCTACTCCATGAATCCGTTGAACAGACCCGGTGGTCTCACAAATTTCATGTCGTTCTTAGAATAAAAGCCGAAAAGCAGAGAAACCCTAGAAACGAAATTAGGGATTTTGGGTTTTAGAAAGGGGTGAGTTAAAGTCCGGTGGGTTCCAATAGGTGAGAGAAAGGGGATGAATTCGGATTTACCGAGTTAGATAGAGGGAAGCAAAAATCCCAAAATATATACACCCCAGAATCCACCGAAAGGAAGAAATGGAGGCGATTAGGGTCGAAGAATGGAGCTGACATAGGAAGTCGACAGAGGGAAAATGCTACATACAGTCGAAGCCGGTGGTCTCAGGGAATCGAATATATTCGATTTGAATACCCAGAGTACAGAGAGGAAGAAAGGGGATCGCCACTGAAGCAGCACATGGGAGAGAGGAAGATAAACAGTAAATGAAGGCTCTGAAACAGTAGATGGGCGAGTGGCAGGAGCATAGTAAACTAAGCTTTGTTTACTATGCAACGGTCCAAAGGTGTGTTGGGAATAACATAGGTCGACAAATGAAATTAGTTCAGTTTGAACTCAAATTTTTGAGTCCCAACTGATTCACCAAACAAGGACTATATCTTTACATGAAAAATGGTTATTGCATGGTACGGTTTTAGAATCACGACTTTGGTTGAAAAAAAAAAAAAAAAAAAAAAAAACATCTTACTGATTCTCTGGATTTTGTCTTCTTTTCATTCCTTAAACAAACAGAGAGAAGGCTGTTCTACTTCCACCAACACTGCTTGAGAAGTTTCTCTCTCTCTCTCTCTCTTTAAAGATTTTTAATCAATGCCTTGTTTTCTAGCTTTTCATTTGGGCTTCACATTTGATATATTCAGTGATATTTTCTGTTAGAAAATGACGCTCCCTAATCACTTTTCTATTGGAAAATGATGCTCCCAACAGGCTGCAATTCTAGAAGCTTATATGGTAGGATATCTTACGAGTCTATCTTCTTAATTAACAACTCAAGACATAAATAAAACTACTCAAATCATAGTTAAGACCCCCGATGGCTAAAACAACAGTTCTTGTTCCTTTTGTATGTGTCCCTTTTCCCATGAGCCTATTCAAGACTTTAGAGATCCACAGACCACAATACTGAACTTATTTAACTTAGGCTTGCATTAATCCCATAACAATGGACGTTATGTGGATACGCCAACATCTGTTCTTAAAACCCAAGACAAAAGGTAATACTTTAAAAGAGAGAGAGAGAGAGAGAGAGATTTGGAACTCAAAAATATAGACAGAAACACAAATTATTTCACACACCAAATCATCATCTTTTTTCCATTAATGGGTTGTCAAATCACTCGAAGAGATCGCAAATTTGTGTAGATCATGTACTGTTACATGTAACATACCGCGGCATCAAACAGGGAAGTCAGAAGAAAACTTCCAAGTGAAGCAATTGATGACGGTTTACATAAAGAATCAAAGCAATAAAAAATCCTTGTAGTTTTTCCTAATATACAATCTGTGGTATGTAAAGCTCAAACGTACAGCTCGAGTAACAAGAATCGTCTCTGTCATCATCGTAATTTTTTTCCAAAAAGAATTTCGTTTAATCTCAACTGTACAGCCAAGCGTCAGCCGTGGTTATTTACGTTCGTTTCGTTCATCAAGAAATTGCAGGCCAGCAACGCTGCCCCAATAGCAGGCTCTACCTGAATCCGAAAATTTAAATCATCCATCAGAACTTCAAAGGAAGATTAAGGAAAACAGAGTGACCATCTTTCAGGGGAAAAAAAAAAGTTTGCTAACTCTCCCCTGGTTATCTTGAAAGGAAAAACTCGAGGGAAATGAGTTACAAGACTATCATCTAGTTACGGTATCTGAAACGCATGCATGCGTAGTCAATCATCAATGACTTGTTAGAGGAAAGTTTATATTTGCAATTGCTGATTTTCATCTAAAGACTGAAAGAAAGCTAACCTTTGGTCGTATGGGATGAGCCCCAGGGTAGAGTTTCTGGATATAATTTACAACTTCTTTTCCTATATCCCAACCCTTGTTGGATTCAAGGACACCGCCAACCATCACAACAGGAAACGACCCACTTCTATCTGCAATCAAAATTCAGTTTGCATCATGAAGTGGTTAAGCCAGTATAAGTTACTTGCAGATATTTTCGAGTGGGACAGATTCATAGCACCCTCTGCAAAAAAATATAATAAAATTACAAATGAAATGCCCTTTCACCGTTATGAGTTCACCAATTGAACTTCACTTCCTCGATTTAAGTTGCTAAAACCACGGTAAACATTCAAGGTCTTTCAGTAAGATGTTTTAAGTTCGTAAATACAAAGAGGAAAACATTGCAAGGCACACACACCTTCACCACACAAGCAAAGTCTTTCAACAACAGCTTTAACGGCAATCCCCAATTCCTTCACAGCATCAACTAGGATGTCATGTGCAATTTGATCTCCAGCATCAGCACATGATACAACTTCTGGAACAAGCGCTGCAATGCGAGCCCAAGATCGATCTGCATAAGTCCACCTATATTCCGTATCGACACTGTAGTCAGTCTTGAAACTCATTTCCTGATCAAGGGCATGATAATATATTTTCTGAAATTATAAGTGACCAAGTTTATTACAGAGCCATTTTTCTCTCCAAGTCAACATTTGTGTTAATTATGAACATCGGTTAAGCATCAAAAGATCATAGAGATGCTCCAATAACATATGCTTCGAATAGTCCAGCCTCTTCGTAATTGTAACGAGCGGATGTGAGAAATTAAACAAGCAGCATTTGAAAACTACTAGGATAAAATTTATGATAGTCATATACCCAATAATTTCCTCGGGAGAAGAAAGACCCAGAGCCTTCAGAATTCGAGTTGTAAGCATTGTTGGCGAACCACGACCATCGTAAGCCCTTATTACTGCAGTTAATGCCTGTGCAGCAATCCCATAACCGCTGCAAGTTTTAAACACGTTACTCATCAGCCTAATCATGCGGACATTTATTTATTTTCATTAGAAGATTTTGCGGAGATTTTAAATACACAGGTAGTGACAAGTTTTGTGGTCGAACCCATATGAGTGAAAACACAAGGCTATAACGGATACTTTAAACTATGATATCCATGGAATGTAGATTGACAGAATAGACCACGAGATTCTCTGGTGCAAATTGCAGTCGCAGTAAAATGTCAGTATACTTGTAAGTCAGGAATTCTGAGCTTGTGTTGGCAATTCTACAGCCTTGTGCATTTTCAGTCATCCATGAAAAGTCTACAGTTCCACCGAAATAGTCTGGTCAATGTAGGTAAATCGAGGTTCCTAATGTACAAAGAGCAAGGAAAGAAAGAGCTTCCAGGATATGAGCAATGTATCCAATATTCCCCACTAAAATTTCTACAGTGGAAGTCCAGAGTGCACAAGTATCTATTGGTATATCTGCAACAACTACCAAGCAAAAAACTATGGATTGGAATTCCACCGGACTTTTTTTTTTTTTTTTCCTTCATAAATCCTCCTCATCTCTTTTTATTTTATTTTCTTTGGGAGATATGAACTCATCCATTGTAGATCTTTTCCGTTTTACTATAGGGTCATCAAGGTTTTCATGAACTCAGAAGTTTGAACTTTGAAGTCCACAAAGATTCAGACATGCTCGTGCAAAGAAAGTAGTATAACCTCATCGTTTAGCACACTGAACTTATTGGTAGGAATTAGGCACATACCTTCCCCAATCACCTAAAATAGGCCCACCACCCGCAGCCCGAGCTTCTTTACCATCTTTGGAAAATCCATAAGCAATGCTCCCAGTACCAGCCACTAATACGCATCCATGAAGCTTTCCCATGGTCCCACTTGCTAGAGCTGCGACAGCATCATTCTGAACATATATTTTTACGTGGGACGGGAACATTTCCCTGAAAAATCAATTTGGCAACTCCAACACAGTTACAAAAGTGATATGGTGCCAAAATTGTAAGGGAAAAGCATGTAACAGAATCTACGAGTAAATTTTCAGACATGAATTCCTCAAGATCAAGGAATTCAAATGAAATTAAAAATTTTAATCATTAAAGATAACAATGCCATCTCTATCCCTGAACTAAACCTATTTTCTTGATTCTCTTTGCAAAATTTCTATCTTAAACCATTGTTCCACTTCCGTTTTCGTCATTATGGTTTAAGCAATAAAAGAAAGAAACATTTCTGCAAGGTCAAAAAGAAATTTAAAACCGAAAGCACCTAACTTTAGAAACAAAACAAGTTCGATAAACAATAGATCAACACTTTAGAATTGTGGTGCAAGTTAGGATCACATCGGAAGGAGAAGTTGAGACAAAAGCAGAGAGAGAACTTATCCACTATACAAGAAAATGTATACAAGTAGCAAATGAAATAGTCAGATAGGCTCTCGCTACTATACCTTAGCCAATTCAGTATCATTTCCTGGTCTGTTGGATGGTTAACACCGGAGACGCCTAAACAAACAGCGTGTACAGCTAATCGATCTGAACCAGATTCTGTGAGGGCATCACTAATGACCTGTTCCAGTGTAGCCTTGGCAGCATTTTCTGCAGAATCCGACGTACTTTGAATTACTAAGAGACATCAATAAAAGTGACTGGATTTTTCTTATCCTGTGATTTCCTTGATAACGCCGCAGAACCCTCTCTCTCAAGGAACCATTACCATGATAAAGAAACACAGAAAAATTTCTTGAAAACAATAATTACAACCAAATTAAAGAATACAATTTCCCTCGTGAAAAGGGTAAAAAAAAAAAATATAGCAAGTAATAGCCGTCCATTCAAACAAAATTTCACCTGAGCAAATATTAACTATGGAGGGTCCCACTTACGGGGTCAAATCAATGCGTTCTAAGAAAAATAGTTTAAATATCAATCTCATCGATATCATCGATTTTATAAGAATCAGACTCAATTCCATCGATCCAATCGCTTTTTCAAAAAATACGATACATCTAAGTCATGCTAGTAAAGAGTGGTATTCATTGATAAGAAAAAATCAACCCGGAAACACAGATTAACCCATTTCACGTTTGTACTCAATCAAATGGGAAATGCAATTAGCTATGAAACTCATATTCACAATTTGTTTCCACTATATCAGAGCAAAATAAAGAACCCCACAAGAAAATTTTGCCCAGAACAGAGCAAAACACATTAATTCTATGAGAAACAAAACCAGAAGAACATGAAATGGTATATAAATTTATATATATATATATATATATATACACACAAAAAATAAGAAATAAGATAAAGATGTGAGAGACCTCCAACGCTGTTGTAATTGGAGCAACCAGCGACGGCGCGGGAGAGAACGGGGAGGGGGTCCGGGAGGCTGAGTGGGTCCCGCAGAAGAGGAATCAGCGGGAGGCAGACGCAGACGGTGGAGGTGGCGCCGCCGTCGAGGCCCAAAACGACGCCGGACCCATGTCCGTTCTCACGCAATTCTTCTTGCCCAGAACCTCCTTTCCTGTCACTGTCCATTGCCGAACCAGAATTTCACCTCTCTCTCTGCTTCTGATTTTCTTCTAATTTTTTTTTTTTTTATATATATAGATACCGAAAAGTCAGAGAAATGCTAGTAGTTGACCCAGAGAGATCTTTTTGTTGGAAAAGGGCTGTCCTTTATTACGTTACAATGAAGAGTTGAAATTTTGCAAAAACTGGCGTCCCAAATATACTCGGAATCGTCGTCATGCATGTTCTTCCACTGTCCCCTCCCCCCCTCTCCTCCCCTCTTTGGTTGGTTCTTCTAATTAGGTAGCCCCAAAACTTTGCTCTTTTTTATTTTTTATTTTTTAATTTTTAAAATAGGGGCTCTTTGGCATTATTCCTCTAGATTTTTGGGTTAGTTTCACTTTTATTCTTAGAATAATAGGTTCGATCTTTCAATCTTTATTCCTCTAAGATTTTTGGGTTAGTTTCACTTTTATTCTTAGAATAATAGGTTCAATCTTTCAATCTTTGATTGAGATAACAATATAAATGTTGTTTTTTTTTTTTTTTTTTGAAATTTTATATGATTTTTAAAAAAATCATCTTATTTTGATTTGAAATAAGAAAGTTCTGGACTTTTAAATTTTGAATTTTTCAAAAATGAGAAAGAAATATTTGAAAAATCAAATAATAAAATTGGTTTAATTTTGAGAAAAAAGACAATAAATAAATAAAATTGAAAAAGTGTTTTCTAACTCTCTATCCGAACAAGCCCTAATGTTTAAAACATATTAAAATTAGTGTTTAAAGTGTTATTTTATCTTATAAGAATCATTTCTTCCAAAAACTGTTAAATATTATATGGTAATTACAACGTGAAGATTCAAGTATGTTTTAATCAAGATTAATTTTGTCACCTATAATACATCCAATGACAAAAATAACGGTACTAGTGGATACATCGGTACTCCAATTTTACAAAAAAAAATAGAAAATATCGTTATTGATGTAAATATAAGAGAAATTAACGAAGATTATATAAATTTGTGTTTAAACATATTTTTAATATTTAGGATAACATTAACATTAAAAAGATATATAATTAAATGAGTTTTACATGAGAAACATTAGATTCATTCACATTTCAATGCCAAAAGAAAGTTCTATGAGGTTCAAATAGAGTTGGGTTGCCATCTTGATTCAAGCAATGTTGGTGTCATGACATATAAACGAAAGTTTCTAAAAATACAATCAATAGCGTAAAAATAATTCCAACCATTAGATGTCTAGTTTTATCCAAAGATCAAGTTAAACTAAACCATGACTCATTAAACATAGCTAAATGCATGACCAACCAAACAGCTTGAAACAAGAAATAAGACAACATAATCCATATAAATCATGAAAAAGATACAGCAGTCACCTTCATACATAGAAAATAAAAATTGATTAGTATAAGCATATTTTAAGAACTAAATAGGAAAAATAAGTTTACATTAGATACATTAAAGTCAAGACATATTATTTGAGTCGTATTAAATATAATTATGATTCTTGTGAACATAACACATATAAGTAAGTTAATATCTTCCAATTGTATTTCTATGAATAAAAAACTATTAATTCTCCCAATTATTTACATGAGAAAATGATGGTACCTTCTCATTCATAATTTTGAACTCCTGAAAATACTCTCTTTAACAAATGTCTACATTTTTGGCCCATTTATTAAGTGGTAAGTTGATAAATAGTGTGTAAATCCCCAACCGGTGAACTAAAAGAATGTTGTGCGTGCACAAGTCCTACGAACACGAATATCGCACCAAATTGCTTACCCCACAAGGCTTGATTTTGCTGCATGTTTTCTTATTTTTCAGCTAAAATACTGCAATTAATTTGGGCATTAACGAGCTACAAACGTAGGGTTACCGACCTCCCTAACAATCATGAGCTTCAAATCTAATGGAATTAAGGTGTTTAATTCTGGTTTTTAATGGCCAAAAACGTTTTGGCTAAGCTGTGTGCGCATCAGCTACTTCTGGATTTAATTCAGATTCACGGAATTTTTTTTTTTTTTTTTTTTTTTTTTAACTTGGTGCCTATATAAGGTTGCCCTCTCCATAGTTCAAGACACAAAAATTTATAGTCTTCCTTTTTATTTGTCTAATTCTAGTTTGTTAAGATTTCTTGGGCGGTAGGGTTCAGTTGCTACTCGGTTTGTTGAAAGCAAGTATCAAGTACGGGTTTGCTGCTTATAGTCATTCTATTTTAGGAGACAAACGTTCGTTCGAAACTTTGAGCACTTAAGGTGAAAGGACGAATTTGTTTTAAGAAAATTATGTGGTACACAAATCCCTCATTTCTATTTAATGTTAATGTGTTGCTAACATATTTTCTTGCATTACTGATCGATTTTCAGTTGTTTCGTTATTATAATTTGAAATATATGTTTGTTTATTTCTAATTTTCTTTTGTTCTTTTATTATCATTTTGATAACAAGGTCAAAATAATGTCTTTGCAAAGTCAACCCCGCTAGCTTAAAGAGTAATATGGTAGGCTACCATCAGTATACCCTTCATGACCAAGTCAACACAGGACACCAAGGGTCTTTAGTCGCCGAAGAGTAGTATTCTGATAGAATACTTATGGTAATTTACTGATAATCTACCATACTAGTTTTATAACCAGGATGGACTCTAGTTACCAATGCGATAGTGACGGTCTCTGTCGCCAAAAAATATACTAGTCGAATACTTTTGATATTCTACCTTATTATTCTTCGCATGCTATCGAATTATTTTTTATATTCTACTGAATTCCTATAATTTATATTCCGGCAGATTATTCATACTATTGTAGCGGATTGATTAACGTAATGTACTAGGTTAAATCATAAAAATATATATATATATATAACATATATAAATTCATAATTATTTTAGTAATTATTAATTATCTAAAAACCCCTAAAACCCCAAAATTGAAAATCCTCAAATTTAAAAACCCTAATTTCCAAAAAAACAAAAAACAAAAAAGCAAAAAATTGAAACACAATATCCACATGCAGTGGAAATTCTGACCATTGGCAAGAGACGCCATCCATCGCTGGTGTCCAATATACGTTGCATGACACCTCCATTGTTCGGATCGCCATCGTCTATTGCGGTTGGTCGAAGAAAGAGATCGCGTGAAGCCGAATCGATGTTAGAGAGAATCAAAGAGATTGCATTAAGCCTAATCGACGTCGAAGAGAGATCGCATGTTCAAATCGACCGGAGAAAGAATGTGATCTTGAGAGAGGAGAGAGCAGGCAAAAGGAGATCACTGACGATCTAGTGACAGCAACGGCCAAATATCTCAAATTGGGAGAAGGGAGAGAGAAATAGAGTGAGTGAGGAAAGAAAAAAAAAATCAATAAGATATTGCAATAAAAGGATGTTAATATCTTTTTAAAAACAATCAAAATAAATAAATATTTTCAAAAGTAAAAATTCATGGGGAACTTTAGATGAATACTACTACAAAAGTGTTGGATTGATTTTTCCCACGTAGAAAAAAACTCTTGCAAGAAAATTCTACAATATGATATCCTAAATAAATAAAAAATTTATTTTTAATTTTTTTAAAATACCACTAGTTGATATCCATAATGTAACCATCTCCATAGACCGATTACTAGTTGGTTACTAACTGGTTAGTTACTTTCACCTTGGGTTATCAATTGGTTACCGACTGATAATCACCTATATCAGCGGGTTACAGTTGGTAAACACCTCCACCGACGGATTACCAATTGATTACAAACCGGTTACCAATTGGTTACTTTTATTGACAAATTACCAACTGGTAACCACCTACGCCGGCGGGTTACCAATTGGTTATCAATTGGTTACTAACCGGTAACCATCTTAACTGGCTGGTTACCAACCAGAAACTTAAAAATCCGTCGAATATTTCATATTTTATCCCCGGATTACGGACAAAACACAAAACTGAATATTATATGATGATACGTTATGACATTTTTTTGCAATTTTTTTTTCTGTGCCAAAAATCAATCCAAGGCATGTATGTGTGGAATTTCTCTAAAGAGCCCATATAGAACCGATCATGTTCGTGATGTAGACTTCCTCTGATCTAGTTGGGCTGAACTGCACTAGTTGGTGCAGAATGGCACTGAAAAAGAGAACAAAAAACAATTGAAAAAATAAATATTATGCATGGTATAAATCAAAAAAATTTCCCCTCAAGTTTTGGTCTCTCTTTTGAAATACTTTTGAGAAAGAATAATTACAAAAATATTCTCAAAATGCTTTCCGTGTTAAAATTAAAATAAAATAAAAATAAAAAAGATCATTTTGTGTTATAAGTCATATATAAAAAAAAAAATCTCTCTCGTTGCCACAAATTATCAAGTTTATTGTATGACAAAACATAATCACCTCTGTTCATGGGATTTGTTTTTTTTTTTTTAATATGATACAGAATGGAAAACTAAACATAACAACAAAATTCTAAAAACAAAAGATAATAAAGGTCTTCTTCTTCACTAGGAAGGGGTCGTATCTTATGTAGGTCATTACATGTGGAGGCAGAATCACGTTGGTCTCGACCCCTTCGGATCTCATGAGACCAACCCACGAGGGTTGCCAACCAGTGATTGAGATTAAAAAGAAAAAAAAGAAAAAGAAAAATAATTAAAACTAGGCAGCCTCATTCTTGAAACAATTTTTTTTCCTTAGTGCTACAAATTTAAGTCGCTATTTGTTTCTATAGTTTCTCAAATAGTTTTTCCTATAAAATCATTCTACTTTATGTTTCAAATAGATAATGTGACAACACCCATACGATTTCTCACATTTGTGATGCTTCCTCTTGACACATCCATAATTTGTAAAGTTTTTCTTTTTGATTTTTTTTTTTTTTTTTGGTAAAATTATTAGAAAAAGTTTGGTGGTCAATCAAATCGAAACCACACACAACATAAACATATGGTGGTTTGAACGTCTGCATGGAGAAGTCACTTCAGTTTTTATGAGTGATTTCAATGCTATCAATGAACTTCAACACATATTAGGCCATGCAAGGGCCATTGCTGTCCCTTCTCATTTACATTTTGATTTATTCCTCCTTTTTTTTTTTTGTGGTGTCTTCCCGTCTTCCGGCCCAGCATCATCCCGGAGTCAACTAGACCACCGATTGGATGACAAGAATCCTGATCCTAATCCTACTGACTTGTAAGATAATCAAAGTGAAAATATTAAACAAGATAACCTCACCATCATATCAGCACCACCTGTGGGTATTCATTTCATTATTGGATGCATTATCAATATTTTATACTCGGCAGGTCGGTGGAGGGTTATATTCATCTTTTTGGGCTTGTCCATTCCTGTATTGTGATCAATCAAAATACCATGTCTATGAATTATTGAGGTCGTTTATTATGATTTCTTTTGTAGGGTATGAAAATATTCTATTTGGTATCACATTATTTGCAAGTCCAACTATGTTATTGAAACTCGTAACACCACATGTAAAATGGTTTGCAAGTAAATAACATTTTCACACTAAATAATTAAAATGAATAATTGATTTTATAAATATTTAAAGTATGTCGCAAATTTATTAAATAAATAACTTATTTATTTGCAGTAAATAGTTGATTTATTATGAATAACTCTAAATTACTTATCCTAAATATATTGTTTATATTAAATATTTTAAAACTTTATGATTTACGTTTTTTAATTTCGAAAAAATACTATTTAGTATAATTTCCATCCCGTTTTATATTTTAATATTTTAAGCTGTGATTACTGATAATGTAGTTGTGATTTCAATTACAACTGACAGATTGATCTAAATTATGGAGATTCTTAGTAGGAATCTCTTCTAACTGAAATCATGTTTTGATTAAGTTGGAGAAATTAAAGCCATATATATATTTATATTAATTTACCCTTAATAAAACTTACACGGTAAGTAGTCTTAAATTAAATGCAAGTCCTGGTTGTTACCAACCCTATCTTTTAGAGATTGTAAACTACTAACATTTCTTATCTTTTTTTTTTTTTTTTTTCCCTTTCATTTTGAGAAATTAGCACCAATAGCAAGGAAGATGACAAAATAAATGAAAGAAAACATTGAGTTATTTAATGAATTCAATAACGTGCACCTAATAGAAGAATTGAGTGGGGGAGAAACACACTTTGAGTTTACTCTTTTATTAGTTATTTTTCCCTTTCGAAAATTACAATTATACTCACTTTTCTTTATCAAGATTTTATTCAATTTTTTTTTTATTTCAGGAGTTTTATTCCATTAATTCGGAACATATACTTTGTTTAGTTAACTTAGATTAAAAACTTATTGTTACTCAGCTTTTGTATTGAATTTTAAGAACTTGGTTTTGCATTGTTGGAGATTGGTATGGTTTTGAGACTTTGGTTAGTTAATTTTAGAATTTAGATTTTCTTTTAAGACTTTGCTTTGTTTTAACTGGGTACTAATCTTTATGTTGCTGGAATTTATTTTTTCTTTGATTAAATTTACTATAAGCTTTAATAACCATTTTTGAATAAATAAATGTGTTAATTGAAAACAAAAAAGAAAATTAGCAGCACATTATAAAACATAATTGTTTTTTTTAAAAAAGGGAAACATCATTTTATAATATACGAGAATTTCTCACAAACAAAGATAACTAAGAATTGGGTCACCGACCAATATGAGACATTATTGCACCGAAAGGATAAAAGAAACAAAATTTAGGCAAGCATGAAATTTTTCATAATTTAAACATTCCAATAAGTTGGAAAATCTTTGAAGAAAGTGTTTATTAAATTCATTTAACCTTCCACCCCGAATATAAGTAGTACTTGAAGTCAATCCATATGACTAATGGACAATTCATGCGGCGATGGGATTACAAATCTTCCAGATGCTAAATTATAATAATAAATTTTTATAAAAATAACTCCACTAAAAGATACAGAATTTGAATCCTGTCATCCTTAGTTAAATTTTTTTTAAAGTAAATAACAAATTTATTAAATGGGTAAAAAAATTACCAAGTAGATAGCAATTTATTAGGTAAATAATATTTTAAAGATGTAAACAAAATTTACCGGATAAATTTGTTATTTATATTAATTATTTTTTAAAAATTGTTATTCACTTTTTTCTTCCTAATCCAATTTGTTTTTGTTTTTATCTTTTTTTTTTTTTAAATAATGTTTTAGTTTGAAATTGATAGAAGCTACACACAAAATGTGTTGATGTCCAATGAAACACATATTAGTGACTTGTAAATTCGGGTTGCCTGGCTCGACCCTAATGACCGAAAGTGGGAAAACACTAGGCGAGCTTGGCTCAATTAATTGGATTGTAAATCATAGACCCAATCCTATCTTAAAGCTTGAGGGGCTAAAAATCTGGCTGGGTAAACAAGCTTAGATCCGCGTCGGGGTAAACGAGCTTTTTATGTCTATATATCTAATAAATGAAAATTGTTAATTTTTTTTTTCATAATAACTAATCAATAAATAGTTTTCTTATTTATAATTATTCTCAATATGTAGAATTCCAAAAAAAGGTAGCTTATCTATAAACAAAATTATAATATTAATATGTACGATTATAATATGATCGTTGCAGGCAATATATATATATATATATATATTTTGAAAAGTTGCATGTCATATATTAATTTATTTTACATTAGTATTTTTTAAAAAAATGATATACATACGTTGTTTTAAAATTTAAAAAAAAAAACATAATAGTTATGGATGATATTTTAACCATAAGTGCGGGGTACGCACCTCATTAAAGGCGGGTATGGAGTATGGTATATGGCTATGTGGGCAGGTATGAGAGTTAACTTCAACCCCTCGTGTGGATAGGGGTGGGGAGAAGCTCCCCCATACCCCTCACCCTTCTCACTTATATTCACCTTATAAATATATATATATATATATATATATGTTTATATATATATATATTCAAATTTTAGTATTTCACTCTTATATATTTTTTAATGAATTTTGTTTACAGATTCTTTGAATTTAGATTTATTTTTAAGATTTCAGTTATATTTATAATTATGTTGCTAAATTTATGAATTTAATGAAATTTATTTTGAGTTTTTTTTTTAATTTTTAATGGGTAAATGGGTAGAGTATGTGTATAATACCTCCAATAGAAATTATCTGCACTCGCACCCGTGTTAAATTAGGCGGGTATGAGGGTGGGTATGGGGGGTAAAAAGTGTGGCGGGTATGGGGGCAGGGTAAGCATACTCACCCCCTTTCCGCTCCATTATCATCCCTAATAATAGTCTTTGAGTGGGCTTGGCAGGACAGATTAAACGAGTATTTAGGGCCGGACCGCGAGGCTCAAAATTAAGGCACAACCCAGCCCTTGTGCTTGCAACGGGCTGGGGACGAGCCCGAAGTTTGACATGTCAGGCTTACTCTCGGGACAAAAATTGGGGACAATGAGCCGGCCCACTTAGTCTAGCCTATATTTACAGATCATGATAACCCAACAAAGAATTGAAAAATATGGGGAAGAAAAAATTAAAGGAAAAAAAAATAAAGAAAGAAAGATATTTCCACAAACTCACTAAGATTGATCACTCTCCACTATTAAGTTAGTTTAATTATACTTTCTTATTTGGATAACTTTTAGTTATAACATGCAAAAAAAAAAAAAAAAAATTAAATGTAAGTAAGGTCAATTTTTTTTTTTTTATCTAGCACTAAGTTAAAAAAAATTCAAACACTAATATTCAATTTTTTAATTTCGTATTTTTATTTACTATTACGTGAGATCATTTCTATAATTATGCAAATTACCGTTAGTTATTAGAGTATGAATAATAATGATTGTTGATAATTATAATAATTGCTCATGATAATCATCGATACGCCGGGGATTATAAAACAATATTCGAATATCATTGTTATTAATGGAATACTTTGTTGTTAGTGATATTAAAAAGAAGCAAGATGGCCTTATGAAACTGGCCACCGATAAATTATTGGCGTTATAGCTTATCTTTTGAAGCTGTTTTTCTTTCTTTAGTAAAATTTCTTTGACATGAAAATAGGATAAGGATGGAGAAGGGTGTTAACCTAGTTAAGATATTTTAGCGTATTTATTGATTAATAAGATCACCATTAATTATTAAAAAAACAAACAAACAAACATCTTGCAGATTTGAACTAATTAATGTGATTGTGTAGGGTTCTTTTTTTTTTCTTTTTTTTTTTTTTTATCTTTCTTACTTCTCTTTCAACTAATTCTAAGTTCTAACCATTGTAAGTGAGTCTATAGTTATAATGAAAAAAGAAATTCCCTCTCAAAAAAAAAAAAGATAAAAGAAATAAGATGTCCAATATTCAACATTATTGACCCTCCTACGGATTGAGATCTGGCCAAACCCTAGGGCTAGGAAGATTCACATAGGCATAAAACAATCAAACAATGTGAACCAAATCTTCGAGTCTATAAATATATATATATATATATATATATATTTTCCTTTTTCAAACCTTCGAAATTGAACAAGGTTGAAGAAGACGAAGAAGAAGAAACCATGAATAGCAGATAGGATGTCGCTGGGTTCAATACCGGAATCCATAGTGATTGGCTTGAAATTTGAGCCCATTTGAATAGTAAAATTGAATCAGATCTTATCTATTTTATAGAAGACGGGATTGGGAGCGGGAGGACACTAATTAGACTGTAGATTGAGAAAACATGGCAGCATGAATGATGGAAGTGGTGGGATTATGAATGTTGACCATGTATTATTTTGGAAAGTTGGCAAAGGAGTCCTTGAGGGGTACTCTTTGGTACGGAAGAGCCAAACAAGAGAAGGACAAGTTAAATCTTTTGTAACAACAATAATAATAATTGGAGAGACAGGGGTATTTATGGAAAATTAACACAAGAAGAACAAAAACAAAACAATAGCAAAAACTGTTGAAATCACCTCCCCACTTTCCAGACATGAGCACGTGACCCACCCTCACAAAATAATGGAAAGCCAAAGCCCCATCCCTGGCACCACCCCAACATACACCTGCCCATCTCACACACAATTATTTATTAAATTCAGCATATAATTTTTTTAATTTTTTAACATATACTAGTTGGCAGATAAGCGAAATAGAGAAAAAAAAATTCCACGTGGTAAGTGACTGGATCATCATGTGACGAGTCACTAGATTGTCATTTGACATTCCAGAAAGACGAAAATATTGTTTATTATGCATTAGTCTTTTTAAAGGAGAGTGTAGAAATATAAATCATATTATTTTCATCAAAAAAATTATGAAAAAGAAATAGTAGAATGGGTGATGTGTTCAAATTTTTGTCATAAGAAAAGAAATGAAAGAGAAATTGAAATAGTGTATAAAAAGAAAAATACATAAATAAATAAATTTGGCATTCAGAATATCAACTGAGTTGGAATTTTGACTATACTTTACTTTGATTGGAAATGAGTTAATGCTTAAAAATGTGTGATTAGTTGAAAATGAACTAATTGTTACATAGTGTAAAAATTTAAAATAATTTTGAAAAAAAAAATAGCAATATGAATCTTGTTTCGCTCATCTCGTAATTCTATACAATTTTTTAAAAAAATCATCCTCATTTCAACTTGAAATAAGAAAATTATAAATTTCTAAAGTTTTAGTTTTTTTTTAAAATAAAAAAGAGATATTTAAATATTTGAGCAATGAAATTAGCTTACTTTTAAAGAAAAAACAAAACAAAAATCATTCGAAAAACTTTAACCCGAATGGTAACTCCAAACAGTACTATAAAAATTTCCAATATTTAATTTGCATATAAATTTTGGCTATTATTCTAATTTTGGAACCATTTAATTTCCATATAAAACCAAATGTACTTAGTAAATTTATCATTGACAAGTGTTCCTTTTTTTCGCCCCCGGAAAGTTCCAAAGACTGATAAAAGTTCTCAACCAATATGTAGTGTACTAAAATTATGATTCTAATATGATCTTTTCAATAACATAGACGGAGTTCAGGATTTTATTTCAGTGAAACATTAGTAAGAACTACTTTTATTTTTTTAACTTTTCACCTCTGTTATTTTTTTTCTTTACATACTAACAATTTTTTTCCTTAATATTTTTTCAACATTATTTGAAAATATTAGTAGAATAGATTCAAGAAAAAAAAATTGAAGGGGCATAGTTAAGAAAAAAAATTTTAATGGGGGCACATTTGAACAAGTAAGTAAATTTATAGGTCCAAATTATATATTTTAAAAATGAATAATTGGCCTAAATGGTCCCTGAACTTTTTACAAGGTGACGATTTGATTCTTGTTTTTTAATTTTGACTAAAACGACCCTAAACTCTCTAAATGTTAGCAATATTAGTCATTTCCGTTCAATTTCGTTAAGTTTCTAACGCTTGAGAGTGTATTTTAATAATTTAATAGTAAATTAAAAAAAAACTCATAAAAGAACCCCTAATTTCCTCTCTCTCCCCCCTCCCCCCCCCCCCCCCCTCTCTCTCTCCATTTCTTCCCCTCCGATCTAAAGCAACAAACCGAGATCGCTGGGGGGGGGGGGGGGGGGGGGGGGCAACAAACCCAGATTGCAAACGGGAGGGAGGGGTAGAGCCTCAGTTTCAACGGCGGGGGAGGGAGGGTGCGGAGTTGGTCGTTGTTGAGGGGGATGAACCCAGATAAAAAACGTGGGGGGAGGGGGAGCCTCGGTTTTGACGTCGAGGGGCGGAGTTGGTCGTTGTGGGGGGGGGGGGGGGGGGGGTGGGTGCTGGAGTTGGTCATTTGGGGGGGGTGGCGAACCCAGATGGAAAGGAGCCAAAGTTTGTCGCACGACTGGGGGTGGTTGTGGGGTTGGGGGTGATCTCGATAACGGAGAAGAGAGAGAGAGGGTGCTGGCGTCGCTGGAGATGAAGGTCGTCGCCAGAGATGGAGGGTAGAGAGATAAGGAGAGGGAGAGAGAGAGAGAGGGAGAGGGGGGAGGGAGAGGGGGGGAGAGAGAGGGAGGGAGGGGGGGAAAAAGAGAGGGGGGGGACAAGAACTTTTGGGAGAGTTTAGGGGAAAGAAAATTGAAGGGTATTTTGGTTTTTCTATTATAAAAAATATCATTTATGTAAGATTCTGTTAAAAATTTAACGGAATTAAACGGAAAAGACTAAAATTGTCAACATTTAGAGAGTTTAGGGTCTTCTCAGTCAAAAATTAAAAAAAACAGGGATCAAATCATCATATTCAAAAGAATTCAGGGATCATTTACATCAATTACTCTTTAAAAAATTTAGTGGGGAGAGGGGGGTGGACGTGCCCCTACCAGCTTCAACCTAGCTCCATGCTTGTTAATAGTATGATACTAAAAAGTAAAATACTATGTTAGATGCACTGTGTATATAGATTTTTCTTTCTCACGTCTGATTTATGTTTACGGTTTACAAAAGTTTAAATAGATAAATTAATTTTATCCAGAAAAAAAAAGATAGATATATTCATTGATGGAACCAACCTTCATTTTTAATGGAGTATATACGGAAACAAAATTTCGATGAGCAGCACATACCGTTTGGTTCGTGAGTATGAGTTGAGTTTTTGAAGTTTAAATAGTAAATTTTGTTGACTTTTCAGAAAAGACAAAAAACCTTTTGGGAAAAAGACAAAGACTTTTGAGGAAAAAAATAAAACTTGAGCTTGAAAACTTGAGTTTGAGCTTATGAACCAAACATAGTTTTCTTTTTGAAAAATATAGAAGTATAATATCGAACTTCAATAAAACAACAAGAAAGATCATACATTTTTAAAAGCTTATGAACGGTCCACCGAATTCACAAATTTTTTTGTAATTTTTATTGATAATTTTTTTTGGACACATTTATCAATAAAATTTTGGGCACTTAAAAATAAGGGGAAAAAAATGCAAATTTAGATCCTAGCACAAAAAATGACATAATTTTTTTTTTGTTTATCTCCTCTTTTATTTTGTGGGTTAAAAAAATATGTATATATGCACTATTGTCCTCTAAATTTGTCATTTTTTAACAACTTTGTCTATAAAAAAAAATTTAATTCTAACAATATATCTCCTAAACTTTTTAAAGTATTACAATACGTCTTTTTTTTGATTAATTTGACATTAAATTCAAGACTTGAATCTGAAAGATTTATATTAATGTTTATATTCTATTTAGATTTTTTTATTTTTTATTTTTATAAAAAATGTGGTTTTCATCAACAAGCATTCGTTAAACTTCTCATGATTAATTTAATAGTAAGTTAAGTCATAAGGGATACATTACAATAATCTAAAGAGTTCTGAGATAGATTATTAAAAAGTTGTTTGGATATAAGGTGTAAGCCTAAATTTTTAGATTTATTTTTGTCTTTTTATGAAAAAATCAATAAAAATTATAACTAATTTTTAAAAAATTAATTTAATTTTAATCTAAAAATTACCTCTCAAGTCCGTAGATTGAATAAAATGTGACATATTTAGGAGTACAGTGCTTAAAAAAAAACAACAACAACTACTGTTACAACAGTGGCAAAAAGAAAACGTAAGTAAAGTACAAAATTCAATGGGTGTCAGATTCTCAACTCTATTATCATAAATAAAATAAAAGAAAAAGAAAAACAGAACAACAGCCAAACATACGAAACTGATCTTCTTTTCCGATCTGTTTTCCAACAACCCATGTTCTTGAGACTCCCATTTTCTTATTCACAAATAGCCCCATTCCATTTCATAGCCATCCTCATTTCTTTATTATTATTAATTTCTAAATTATTTCTCTCTTTTTGTTTTCGAATTTCGAGACTTCACTGAGCACTAGTCTTGCCATCTTGACACTACCCATATTTCCTTTTGTCACCTCTCTCTCTCTCTCTCTCTCTCTCTCTCCTTCTCTTCAGATCTGGGTGTGTGGAAAAGGAGAGAACTTGATTTCAGAACAAGTTTCAGGTCGGTTTTCATTTAGTTCCATTCTCTTTTTAGAAATCTGGTGAAACGATTGGCTTTTTTTAAAGGTCCATAACTCGAATGCTTGTTGCCCAAGTTGTAATATTTTTCCCCCAAAATTTTTGATGTGATTCTTGAAAAATGGGAATCAAATTTTGGGATTTTCTTTCTTTTTCGTTTGTATTTTTGGGTTTTGAATATTGGGTAGTCCTTGTTTTCCAATAGGAAATTCTGGGTTTTTTTTGTTTTTTTTTTTTTTTCTATAGAAGAATTATAGAGAAGTTGGTGATGGAGAAGAAGGTCCAAGGCAGGGAAGTCTTGGGTGGTCTGCTTTTTCTTGTTGTTTTTTTTGTGTTTGTCGAAATTGGAGAAGCTCAATCCAAATCATTTTTCATAAATTGTGGCACAAATTCCAGTTTAAATGCTGATGGTAGAAAATGGGTTGGTGATTTAGCTCCCAATACCAATCTTACCCTCAGTTCCCCTGCCATTCAAGCATCTACTTCGACATTAAGCGGCGAATCGGCCTTCGATTCGCTCTACAAAACCGCCCGGTTTTTTACCGACGGTTTGAACTACACGTTTCAAGGAATTGAGCAGGGTAGCTATGTTGTTAGGCTTCATTTCTGTCCCTTTCCCTGGGATCAGTTCAATGTGAACGAGTCTAAGTTCGATATCGCGGCAAACGGTCTTAAGCTAGTGTCGGAATTCAATGTACATGGCGAAATCGAATTCAGAAACGTGTTCCTGCAAAGTTCTGGAGGTAACTCTAGCTCTTTTTCTCTGATCAAGGAGTACATTCTGCCTGTAAAATCGAACGGGCTCATTATTGAATTCGCGCCGGTTAAAGGGTCGTTCGGGTTTGTAAACGCAATGGAAATCATCCCGGTTGTGGATACTTTGTTCGAAGATTCGGTAGCTAAAGTTGGTGGAAATGCGGTGACACTGAATTTGGGTGGGCGGGGTATCGAGAGTATGTATAGATTGAATGTTGGAGGTGATGAAATCAGTGCTTCCGAAGACTCGGGTCTTTGGAGAACATGGGAGGTGGATACTAGTTACATGATCACGGCAAAAGCGGGGTCAGAAATCAGCAACAGTTCCAACATTACCTATGCTTTGGCGAATGATTCTTTCGTGGCTCCGCTTCTTATGTACGAAACTGCGAGATATATGTCGAACAATGATGTCTTGGAGAAGAGGTTCAACATGTCGTGGAAATTCGAGGTGCATCCCGATTTCGATTATTTAGTTCGGTTGCATTTCTGTGAGCTAGTGTATGAGCGGGCAAAAGAACGAACCTTCAGGATCTACATTAACAACCGGACTGCAGCAGATAATTTCGATGTTTTTTCGCAAGCGGGAGGGAAGAACAAGGCATATCATCAGGATTTTGTTGACACGGTGTCTTCAAAGTTCGATACGCTTTGGATCCAATTAGGCCCTGATGCAAGTGCTAGTAGTGCAGTTACCGATGCTATCTTAAGCGGCCTGGAGGTTTTCAAGCTGAGTCGAAACGGGAATCTTGCTTATGTGAAGAGATATGAGCCAGCTGGGAATTCATCGAAAAAGTCGAAGAGTTTCATCCTTTGGGTAGGAATTGGAGCTGGTGCAGCTTCTGTTGTGCTTGTTGCGTCTATAGTCACTTTCGTGTTATGTTTCTGCAAAAACCGGAGAAACAAATCGAGTGACACCAAAGCGAATACTTCCGTCTGGCGGCCTCTGTTCCTTCATGGCTCGATTCAGAACAGCACTGCCAATGCCAAGGGATCGGGGCAGAGTTTATACGGGTCTGTGGCCTCTACTCGGGTTGGAAAGCAGTTTACACTATCCGAGATTCGTTCAGCGACAAATAATTTTGATGAAAGTTTGGTGATCGGAGTTGGAGGCTTTGGGAAGGTGTACAAAGGGGAGACCGACAATGGAACTCCTGCAGCTATCAAGCGGGCCAACCCGCAATCTGAGCAAGGCCTCTCAGAGTTTGAAACAGAGATCGAGATGCTCTCCAAGCTCAGGCATAGGCATTTGGTCTCCATGATTGGCTTCTGTGATGATCAGAATGAGATGATCTTGGTTTACGAGTATATGGCGAACGGGACTCTTAGGAGTCATCTCTTTGGAAGCGATCTCCCTCCGTTGTCGTGGAAGCAGAGATTGGAAGCGTGCATTGGCGCTGCAAGAGGACTCCATTACCTTCACACAGGCGCCGAGAGAGGAATAATTCACAGGGATGTTAAGACGACAAACATTCTGCTCGATGAGAACTTTGTAGCGAAAATGGCTGATTTTGGGTTGTCGAAAACTGGCCCTGCTTTGGACCACACCCATGTTAGTACAGCAGTAAAAGGAAGCTTTGGTTATCTAGACCCCGAGTACTTTCGACGACAGCAGCTGACTGAGAAGTCCGACGTTTATTCCTTTGGGGTGGTGTTGTTTGAAGTGGTGTGCGCTCGAGCTGTTATAAATCCAACCTTGCCCAAGGATCAAATCAACCTCGCAGAATGGGCAATGAAATGGCAGAGGCAGAGATCGCTCGAAACCATCATTGACCCACGACTCCACGGAAGCTATTCTCCAGAGTCATTGAAGAAGTTTGGGGAGATAGCGGAGAAATGTCTAGCCGACGAAGGGAAAACCCGTCCGACAATGGGAGAAGTCCTCTGGCACCTGGAGTACGTCTTACAACTCCATGAAGCTTGGATGCGTAGCAATACATCGGATAATTCTTTCTCAAGTAGTCAGGCTTTGCAGACGGACGAAAGAGAAGCGGAAGAGAGACAAGAAGGAGAGACTAGCTACAAAGAAAAGTCGACATCGAGAGGAATTTCCAATCCAGATTCAGACGGATGAATTTGAGCTCTCATAGCAGAATTATTGCATGCATGACCAGGGAGGATTTTAAAGATGGTATTCAAAGAGATGGCCTTACAAATTCTTTCAAATTTGTTATATTAAATTAAATTCAACTTTCTGTTGTATTCATGATTCTATGTGTCACCACCTGATATATTCAATTGGTTTTTTCTGTTACATTCTTGGGATGAAGTTTCTTTCATGATTTCTTTGAAGATATTGCTCGATAGTGAAAATTCTTGTGGCTTCTTCCTACACGAGTACGATTCGTTTTCCCCGCTTCTCATTGTCGCTTGATTTTCGATTGGTATGTTTATGACATAGAGTCAATTGTCTATGGAAACATTGATTGGTATTGAAACTAATTCATAGTTTGGCCTAGATTAGCTCTCTTTGAAATGATCCAGAAGAGCTTGGTTTGGATTAACTCGCTCTAGTGATACACAAAGGTAATATGATCCAGAACACTACCGATAATGTCTATTTCTGAATATTCGATGGGATCAAATTCACGTCAAAACATACGAGTACGCAAAACTGATAGAGATACGACGGTTCAAAATAATGTCTAAAAGTGTATTTTGCATATCTGAACAATGACAATGATAATGCATAGAATGTCAGTAACTGTTGATTTCCCTTTGACATGTGCAACGTTAACGTTTAAACAGAGAGTTTCAATTTAAATTAAAATTTTTATAAGAAAAAAATGCGATAGAAAAAAAGTTTAAATTGTAGTTTAAACTAACAAAATGACATGTCACAGAGCTCTAGAAAAGTGCCATAAGGACATTACTTTAGCGCCTGATAAAGATAAGCAAGAAACCATTAAAGTCACAGAGCTCTAGAAAAGTGCCACAAGGACATCACTTTAGCGCCTGATATAGACAAGCAAAGTCTTGTGAGTACCCAGTGGAAACCATTTGAAAGTGTAGAAATTTATAGACGAAAAATGACAAAAAGTGAATTAGATAAACAAGATCATGAAGACAGAAGATACTTTCACTGATTAGTAGATAAAAGTTCAATTTCAACGCCTGTCTGTACAAAAAGTGAAATAGAAGAGGCAGATATTGTAGCACAGAAGATATTTTCACATGCTAGATAAGTTAAAATTTCACCACCAGTTGAGGTGATACATCGATAAAAGGATGATCTAACCAAGCTCTCTTACCAAACATCTAGAGATCAAATCTTAGTGTCCGTAGATGTAATTATGCATCTTCAATGGCCTGTCAAGTCAGATTGGACATTGATGACTTTGGGCTCCTTGGATGTTAGACGAGAAAGCAAGCCCCTCCTGTGATACCAATAGATTCTCATAGTAAGATTGATTTGAAGGCGTGAAGACACAACTGATCTTTTTTGCCGATTAACAAACAAAAAAAAAAGTTGAATTTCGATTCCAATGAAGATGATGATTGCAAGGAGTGGGGAAAAGGTTGAAAATCTGAATTCCCAAGGAAACCACCTAACCCATTGAATCATAACTATATCCATTATTCTGATATTAAAATTAAAAATTTAGAACAGTGGATCTTGGAATTGATGATCTTTTAACAATACCTCTAAGGGATGGTTAGTCTAAGATACTGAACAACAAAGGTTTCAACATCAAAAACAACAAAAACTAAAGCAAACATATAATAACAAATTTGAAATTGTAACCAAGCATCTCCCATTGGTTCTATTCGGAATTCATCTTTTTTTTTTCCTTTCCATTCACTCGTATCTCTTCCGTTTCATCGATTTTTTCCGGATCCTCCTTTTCTTCCGAAAAAAGGGAAGGAGAAGGATCTTCTTCGGTGAATCCCTCTTGTTCCTGTTTAGTCCCTTTCGTTTCTGAAGTTTTTTCTACATCTCTTTCTTCCGTTTCTTTCAGTTTCTTAGTAAGAATGGATGACGGGATTCTGCCTAAATAGTAGACACAGGTAATAAAGAATAGAATACTAAAAAGACGTTCTAAAATTGTGAAATTTTCACAACCTATCACATAATTTTCCAAAAATAAAAGACAGTGTTAAAGAGTGCAGAAAGAGATAAAACGTTTGAAGCTAAGATCAACTTATCTGCTATCAGTTCATTCAAGTAAGAGAGTATGATTTTCAATCTCACTCACATGTCAAACTCATGCTTGGTTGGGTTTGAGAGATACATGATTCCCATATATTTTATATATATTAACCTTCCTGTAGTTTTTATTTCTTAACTTGATTTGATTAAGGAGCTGAAAGAAAGTGTACACAAACTTTGCCATCAATTTCATACAAAATTCACATCCAAGTTGTACAAAGTCCCAAACAGTAATTTGCACTCAAAATTAATGCTAAATAGAAAGGGAAGAAGAGTAAGCCGGCCTCATAGGAGGGAATAGTAGGTCGTTTTTCCATGAATTTCCTTTTTTTAACCGTGTTTTTTGTAATCCCGAGACGAAAGATGTTTGCAAAATTACAGAACAATTCTTTGATTGTCTTAATTAAGCACACCAAATCTGAATCTTAAGCTGGAAAACGGCTACATCGTATTTAAGCAACATTAGATCATAACATTCTGTCAACAGAACGTTTACTTTTATGTATCATAACAAAAAGCACGTTTGTCATGCGGTTTATGAGGAAAGGACCTAAATTCAGAAACCAAACTTCCTCGCAATGCTGCAACAGAGAAGCTTCACAGCTTTGAAACCTTCATCGTCAATTGATACAGTGCTTAGACGTTTCAGCATAGTCTTCTCAGTAGCTAGATCGTATTCAGACCTCGACTTGAACAAGAAGTAGCCTCCACACTCCCAAGCTGAAAGCGAGCTAGTGTTTTCCGACCCCTGCAGCTGCATTTGATCAACTTGTGATTAGCAAACAAATTAAGCAATAAATGTTCCAGAGCGTCATTAACTGAATATGAACCCAAAATCATGGAGTTCTTGTGCATGTGTATCAAAAAGATAATCGTGGCTTTCATGTAAACCATCTCCGGAATCGAGCAGCAAAATTTAATGCTGCCAACATTTTTTATAACGATCAATAGAAGCCACCATGAGCACAAAATAAGAATCAAAACTGAATGCATGACACAGAAATATTACTAGTGTATACACAAATAGGAAAGATAAATGAGATGAATTGTTCATAGATATTCGTGCACAAGGTATATTTATTTTCAAATTCATGCATTCAACTTTATGAAGAGTCTCGTCTTAAGATTTTAAGTGAATGGTCATCTATATATTCCGGATATTAAGGATCATAGAGACAGACGTAAACAATTAATCTACTAGACTAGTACTTTCCAATTTATCTCCCTTCTCATGAAAGAGACCATTGTAGTCTCGCAGTCATGCACCACTTCAGAGCATACAGATCAAAACCATTAGCATGAGACTAGATGCTACTACATCAAACCATATCCCGGTTCAATACACAATCTTCGCAATGCACGGAATGGAAGCAGGGAAGCAACAATTGAATACACAATATGCAGGTTACCAATGAAAGTGTTGAAATATAGTAAGATAGCGTGGAAACAACTTTTCGGTCATGGTTCACATGGTACAAATGAGATTATTCAATTTGATCTACGTGTCCACGGCACGGTGCATCCTTTTTGAGGGGAGAAAAAAAAAACAATTTTGATGAATTGAAACCTAATGAACCCAATTTTCTTGGGAAATGCTTAGTAAATAGCAAATTAACTCGTTCCATTTCCGATAGCTTATCACACTTTTGCAATTTGTGTTAGTGATTAAAGATTTCTTTCAAAATTGTAAAAAGAATAAAGAAGTGATAGGCTTAGAAAAAGACCAAGGGCATTTTACCTGCAGGAATAAAAAGATCTTTTTTCCACATTCAGATATCAGCAGATTATATGAAATTCTCATTCCCTTTAAACAAGAGCATATCTTGGCAAGAACCTCCGTCATGGTTTTGAACTTCTGATTGCTCTCAAATAGGATGGTCTTGATTGGGAAATCAGTGACAGCAGATATATATATCCCGCTTTTCACATTGCCATAAAAAGCATCAACAGGCATGAGCTCAACAGCTAAATGGTTAGAAAAATAGCAGGCCTGCACAAATATTAATATGTAATGCATTTGTAATCATGGATCAAGATAAATGAAAATTTTCGCCCAAAACAAAATCACTTAATGAGGATACATTATCAACTAGAAATCTTAACATATTCAGCTGATTAAACAGAAATATTCATTAAAGTCGTTAATGAAAGTTGATTAATTAAATATTCAAGTCAGCAATTCATCAATATCACATAATAACAATGTGTTTCAATTCGCAAACAAGCATGCATTATGTACGGCGGATGTTGAACATATATAAATCGAGACTCATATCAAACCCATCACGCTAACACCATCTGACAGCTTAAAACATGATAAAGATACCTACTTATTTTCCCAACGAAAATTAAAATAGTTGGATTACTTTTCTTCTCAGCAACTTTCTAAAGGACAATTCTGTGATTATCATAGGCACTCATCAGATTGATTCTGTCATTTCATCATGTAGACACAGCTCTCCAACTTTCACTAACCTAGCCTTTTCGTTTCTGCTCAACTCTAGCCTTAAATTTGTGAGAAGAACAGTGGAAGATAACAATCTACCTGCAACTTTTCATAATAATCCCACGCAAAAAAGAAAACCAAAAACATTATTATTTATGAAAACCATAGTATAATTGAAAATAAACCATGTAGTATCCAACAAACGTAAAACATAAGCTCGCTTTTAAAAGGCGTGTAGAAGGAAGTCAAAAAGCTACCAATCAATATAAACTATTATTATACCTGAAAATAAAGATGAGAGGCATCAGGCGAACTGTTGTAAAACAAGCGGAAACAACAATTATTTATTCCAACAGCAACCCTGACAGCCATTTGCAAGCAGCTTGCATCCAGGAACTGATAAAAGCTATTAGTTCGATACGGCACCAGCAAGACATGCCCATATTCCACGGGGGACGCCTGAAAAATTAATTAGCAAATCAATTACTTGTTAGCATAAAGGAGAAAGGAATAAAGAGAAAACAACTGTGACTGAAGCTTCTGCAGTAGACAGACTGTAAGGAAGTAATGCTGGTGGACATTGCATATGAGTTTATACCTAACTTTTAAAAAGCATAAACCAAATAACTATACTTGACATGAAATCCACATGCGCAGTCAAGACAACATATAGGACTTAATGAAGCAAACAATTCCTTGGAGCACCTAATAGCCTCTAAAAAATCTACTTCCAGCAACAAATTAAAATGAAGAAAAAGAAATAGATGACAGATAAGAATTACCACTGGCCATATGATTGAAATTAAAGTAGTCAAGGTAACTGATGATCACTGTTAGGAACTTAGGATCAAGTGTCATGATATTTACAGCCATATAATTAGGACAATCCATCTACAAAAAGTAAAAACACAAATCATTCAAGCCCAAACCTTACATTCATAAATATCAATATAGCTTCGTCAGGAACAGCAGTTGAAGCAATAAGCCCGGGAGTTGATTTCTCACTGCTTGCAACACAAACGAGTAACTCATCCCGCTGTTTCAAGGACTTAAATTCAAATACATCCTCTAGATGGAAAGTTCTGTCGCCTTCGGGCGTTCGCAAATGATCCATATTCCATGATTCATTCAACTGAGCAAGAAATTTTTTCCTGCCTTCAATAGCCTACATAAGAAATAAGGTATCTACTAAACTAAGCAACTTTGCCTTTTCCAAAAAAAAAATTACTTAAAGGGCAACAGATTATGTCAAGAACAAAGACCTTAATTTCAGAAGCTGTCACATCATATCGGAAAATTCCTTTCATAGCTCTATCTTCCCACTGCCAAACAGGAGCATAGAAGTGATTTCCAGAACTCTTTTAATAGCCAGTCGAGGTATTTATTTAGTTCCATACCTGGGCTAGAAGAAGAGAATCTAGTATGCTCTCTTCATCTTCAGAGATGCATGAAATCTCCCCAAAGGATTCGTGATCTATCAAACGTTGGCTACCAAAGCAATAAAGAGGAACTCTAGCACCTGTTGTTTCTCAATTATTTAAGTAAATTTACAATAAAAAATAGGTTTGTAAGTTTATAGCAGTAGAAACACAGCCACTACTTCCACCAAAAAGCAACAACAACAAAAAAGCACAGCCGTAACCTTAAGGTTCGGACAGATGATGAATTTCCTATTTTCCTTAAAGCTACGAGAGGTAACAGAACATATTCACACTATGGTGTATGTTGTACAACAGTATCACCAAAATGAACAGTGAATAGAAATGTACATAAACTGGCATACCATTATCGCTTATCTCCCGATTTCTCCTAATACCCGTAAGTGTTGAGATTGAAACATTAACATTACTAAATATTTTGCTTACTTTCTGACGTTTGTTTCCCACAAGAAAACAAAAATACCACTTTCAGTTTGGACATAATCATCTTGGGGGAAAGAAATTGCAAACCACTGAATTGGAAGCATATTATGAACCAACTTAACCACGGCATCCTAACAAACATCAACTAAACAAATGATGGACATTGAAATGATTTCACATTGGCGACCACTTGCATCAGTTAAAAATTAAGCAGCCCATAATTTTGTCCAAATTCCACAAAGGCGCAAACCACATTATAATAATATTATGTTTGAGACATCAAGAGTAAATTTATAGCACAAATATAACTTATGAAAGCATGAACATGATGGTCCAATGATCACCTTGAAACTCCTGATCTATCTTCAATCACTTTATGGGGATTATGTATTGAATGAAAACACGTAAGGCATATACGCTTAAAGTTCTAGTGCATCACACAAGTGCAGGCAATGAAAGAGATGTAACAGATAATCAAAATAATCTTTATCCAAACCATCAAGGAACTGAGGCAGCTTTGACTGCTTGGGAATTGCATTCGCACATTTTGCCAACAAGTTGTCATCTTCAAGCTGCTTGACCCCAACCATGCTCAGGTAGATTGTTTATGCAAAGTCACGGGTTAACAAAAAATAACACTACCCAAAGTGCTTTTTCAGCAACCTCCACAAATACGGAAGACCAGAAAAGTTAAGAGAGTGCAATTCAGCAACCGCCACCAGCAAGGAAGGTAAGATCCGCTGGATGCCCACCAGCAGACGGTAGGGCACCGCGACCGCCGTGAAACGAAGGGGACGCAATCATAAACTTAGCGAAAACCTGCTTGCATTGCTTTCCCCTTCCTATCTTCCTAGCACAAGTTTCTTTCCTTAGAGCCGTGGTGGAATCGATCAAGCTAACAGCCCTTACCGGACCAGTGATTTCTCCTTCCCTCCAATCAAAACTCGAAATCGAAACTGAAAAATATGAACCGTAAATGCTTCAAGATTCATGATATAAAAAAGGGAAAATCACCATCAAATCTAACATTAATACACAGGATTTCAAACCTAACTTTTGTCTATTAATGCAAGAAAATATAAATAATTAAAATGTGGATACTCGAAAATTAGCATAATCTAAGAAATTTGATCAAACCTTTCCTTTGCCACAATTGTCCCCTGATTCCGTTGCTCAGCAAAATTTTTGCACCTGCAAATTTCCAACAGTAAAGAACTACTGAATCGAAAATCAATGTTTAATTCGCTATCGCGGAAATCAAAAGGGAGCAAAAATCAATCCCTAAAGCTCAATTTTTAAAAATAAAATTACGACAAATCCTGTTTGGAAGCAGGGAAAACTGGCGAGAAACGAGAACTAAACAGGAGTCGTGAGGAAGTCGAATTAAAGAGAAGATTTTGAATATGCGAAATTACCTTTTTTCCTTGGAGGATTTTCTCGCTCGTCAAACAGAAGAAGATTTTCTTGGGACTTTCTCTTTTTTTTTTTCCTTTTTTTTTTTTTTTTTTTTTTTTTTTGGGTGCTCTTTGATTGTGGCGACTTGTATTGACCTTCGTCGACAAAAGTTGTGAAATACGACGTGCAAAATTTTGAACCAATCAGAACTCGACACGTGTATCCGCAAAATCGTTTGCCCGAAGCTCGCTCTCTGGATTCTTGGTCCATGTCTATTTATCTGCTTTTGCTTTTGCTTTTGCATTTGTTTTTTAATTTTTTGTTAATTTAATTCCATTTCTAATCCCAAATTTGATATCAAATTTCATTTCCAGCTCTAATTGTTAAAATGTCTCGAAACAAGAGGTTATCTTATGGGAACTTGTTATGAGAGGTTTTAAAATAAACAACCAAAATATGATTCGATTTATCATTTAAGGACTATAACTAATATTAACCCTTTTCCTGTTCTATTCTCAGAAAGCATGTTCATTTTTCATATGAGAACTAAAAAATAAAGTAAATTGAGTGAATGAATGGTGCACAGCCTGAAGAGAAAATAAATATAAACATTGAAAATTTTATTTTATAATTAACAAGATTTTTATAGAATAATTAACAAGAAAATTAAAAAGTTATAAGCAAATGAATAAACCATTAAAATTGAACTCTTGTATTTACCATCTTTTATTTTATCAAAATATGAATTGAAAATCATCATATTTTTCTCTAAATCTTTACAATTAATACATGAGATAAAAATCCAATTGTTATTTATTAAGAAGAATAATAATAACAATAATAATAATAACTCTAATGTACAGCAGCCGGCCTTAGAAAACAAGAAAAAGAGAAAAGGAGAGAGAATGAGTCGGTCGGGTTCCAGGATAGCTTCCGGGTACGTCGTTGGACTTTCGGCCTTAAAAATTGGTCATTGGGCTCTTATCAGTATGAGTTTTTTTTTATGGTGGTGATTGTATTTGGCAGGATGCCTTCATTGGAGCGGATCTAATGTTATTTAGATGATGGTTTTCGGAAGGTTTAAAGGCATTTTGTGACGCTTTTCTCATCTAGTGATTGTACTCTTTTGAGGTTTTTTTCTAAACAGTGGTGAGTTTCTTGTGGAGGTAGTGGTTGTAGCTCCAGATACTGATGGTGGTAGAGCGTGTATTTTATATTTTGTTGTTTGAAGGCATCTCGTCGGCTTCATCGCTTGTCCCCCAAAGCATTCCTCCTACTCCGATGGTCCTCTTCTCGGCTGCACTTTCTCTGAAGGCTTGCGACGATCGTGCTTTAGTCTTTAGTTTTTTATGTTTTAGTCTAATAAAGGCGTTAATATTTCCGTCATATATTTTTAATATTTTCATTGTAATAATGAGATGGTTCTCCCATAGTTTGACTTTGTTTTTGGTCCACTAAATTTAGGTATTGGCGAGTTAGAAGTTCCGCTAGCCATGAGTCTTAGCGGAGATGTTTGTGGCCTTGGTGTTACATGTTACATGCTCTTAATGGATGGAAGCTTCCATCCATTTTAGTGGTTTCAAAAAAAGCTTTATGCGTGCTCAAATTGATATGTCGAGGAATTTTCCTTATATCAAATTTTGTCATGTATCGTTTTCCTTGTGCTTCATCAGATTTTACTAATAGAACCGATTTTTATTTAGTGCTTTATATTGTATATCTCAGGCTCATCCGCATTATGTTTGGTGTCTATAAGACCTTTTAATTGAATGAATTTAACCTTCAAAATAATAATAATAATAATAATGTAGCTATTTATGGGAGAATCCTAGGAAGAAAATGAATTATGTTATATAGCATATAGCATATCTTACAAGAACCATTGAAAATTATAGCAGGACTTTAAAAACATAATAAATTATAAGATAAGTCTGTGGTAGAGACCCTCAAAGGGTCTCTACCGGTACATACCTTTTTTAAGCCGTTGAGATTTAATCGAACGGTTGAAACGTTATTGGTGTACCATATTTATCATATACTTTACCTCACATTATCCTTTTCACCCAAAGTCTTTTCCGTCGCCGGCGACGGACGCCGGCGAACCACCCCCGATGCCAGCGACACACCTTCGGCCTCTCACCACCTGCCCCAGCCCCGGCCGCGGTGACCCCCTTTCTCTCTCTTCTCTTATCTCTTTCTTCCCCTCTCTCTTCCCCTTTATCTCTCTTCTCCTCTCCCACGGCGACCCACCTTCGGCACCCCCCCACCATCGGCCCCCGCCGGCCCCCAGCCCGCCCCCCGGCCCCCCCACCCTGCCCAGCGGCCCCCTCCCTGACCTCCCCACCCCCTGCCTCCCCCTCTCTCTCTCTTCCCTCTCTTTCTTCCCGACCCTCGGCCCCCCCACCCCTGGCCGCTCGGCCCCCCCCATCCCACCCCCACCCGCGACTCCCCCTCTCTTTCTCTCTCTCTTCTCACGTCGGGGGTGGTGTGGGGGGGCCGGGGCTAGGGTGGGGTAGAGAGAGAGAGGGGGTGGGGAGGCCATGGGAGGGGGGCCACCGGGCAGGGTGGGGGGGCTGGGGGCCGGCAGTAGGGGGGTGCCGGAGGTGGGTCGCCGCGGGAGAGGAGAAGAGAGAGAAAGGGGAAGAGAGAGAGAAGAGAAGAGAGAGAAAGGGGGTCGCAGGTCGGCCGGGGCTGGGGCCGGTGGTGGGAGGCCGGAGGTGGGATGCTAGCGTTGGGGGTGGGTCGCCGGCGTCCGTCGCCGGCAGCGAGAAGGTCGTCGACGACGGAGAAGACTTGGGGTGAGAAAGATTATATGAGGTAAGGTATATAATAAATATGGTACACCAACAACATTTCAACCGTTCGATTAAATCTCAACGGTTTAAAAAGAGACTCTACCGGTAGAGTCATTTGGGAGAGGCTCTAACACAGCCTCTCCCTAAATTATAACATATTTTTATTTCTTTTTTTCAAAATAATTATTTATTTCCAATTCTATCCCTCTGCAATATTGCTCTCCACCACTCTCTTTACACAGACCCGACGGCGACGGAGGATCTCGACGACACGACAGCAATTGCTGCTGCGTTGGTGGATTTCCCGATGGCGGTGGAGGATCTAGGCAATGCAACGGGAGGTTGCAATCGTGCTTTGACCACTGAGTTCTAGTGAACTCATGAGTCACGACAAAGACGGTGACGGAGGATCTCGACGATGCAATGACAATTGCTGTTGCGCTAGTGGATTTCGCGATGGCAGTAGAGGATCTCAGTGATGCGACGGAGGTTGCAATCACGCTCCGACCACTGAAATCTAGTGAACTCGTGAGTCACGGCAAAGACGGCAACGGCGCGATGAAGATTTCTGCAATAATGGTGGGACGAAGCTTTCCACAGTGATGGCAAGACGACGATCTCAGATCTACGATAGTGAACAGACACAATGCTACGCTTGGGGTGAGAGCTTTGTCGACGAGTTCGAGTGGGCGATCTCTATCGGGATCGAGAGCTATGTCGGCGAGTTCGGGTGGGCGATCCCCATCTCTGTCGTGATTGATAGCAAGATCTATTAATGTCTCCGGTGCTAGCGATCTCTTCCGAGTTTCGACGATGCCGTCAATGTCAACTCTAGATCTAGATCTAGGATTCTTTTAGAAAATTTTGAAACTGTAGAGTTTTTTCTACAATTTGGCATAGAATAATTATTAATTAATAAAATAGGCAATTTTTCAAGGAATTAAATGAAACGTATATATATAAAGTAAATAATTGTTAATCCGTGTAAATCTTTACATGTGTTTGGACGCATAATCCAAATCTTAGAATCATAATTCAATTTTTGTATTTCTCTCTCAATTTCACTATTCACATGATTTTATAACTCAAACTTTATAGTTCATAACTTTGTATGGACAAGTCCAAATGAGATGATTTTTTTTAAAAAAAATTATATTAAATTTCGAAACGAACGAAAAAAACTCCATATATATATATATATATATATTTTAACACATTTCAAGTTTCTACATTTTTTAACTCAAGAAATTCAAACGCCTCGATAAACACACAAAAGATCCAAACTCAAATTCTATAATCCAAACTTTAACATCAAACGCATGCTTTGTATTTACTAAATCATATATAAGTGAAGTACTGGATTTAGTAAAATTGTAAATAATGGGATTTACTTACATATTACTATGATATTATAAATACTATTTACAGATTCATATTGGATTTCCATATTAATAATCGGATTTCTGTGTTAATAATTGGATTTACCTCATTAATATTAAATTTATTTTTTCTAAACAATTAGATTTATAGATTTTCATCTATTCTACTTAGTAAATTCATTTTATTTTACTTTGTAAATCTATTTATTTACTGATAAATATTTGAATTTAATAATTGAAATAAAATGGATTTTCCAAGTAAATATTGAAATTATTATTTTCAAATCAAATAAATATCATTATTTATCGGTAAATAACATGTTTACTGTTTTTTATTATAATATTAGATAAGTATTGGATTTACAACAAAGTAAATATCAGATTTATTAATAAATACTAATATTTACTAATAAATATTAGTACATATTTACATCGTAAAATTTTACAAATATTATGTAAATAGAATAAATATAAATATTTACTAGTAAATCTGCGTATTTACTAATAAACTTAATATACATTAACTAACTAAATTGAAGTAATTAATGGGACTTAATTCGTTTAATGCTAGTTTTTATCTTTGTAAATACAAAACTTAACAAAGATACTAAAATAAATGATGGTGTATATACAAGATTTACAGCTAAATAAATGGATTTATCAATATTTACTGGTAAATATTCAAATTTACTAAAAAAATACCAAATTTACTACTAAAATTATCTCAAAGTATATATTATAATTCCAAGTAAAATTATTTACTAATTAGGAATAATGTGATTTTTTATTAGTATTGGTTTTACAAATTATTTGTATTTATTTTTGGATAATTTTATTATATTAATTGATAATTTTTTATAATATCATATTTTCAAGTTAATAGGAAGACTGACAGGTAATTTTTTTTTTCTTTAATTCCTTTAAGTTGTAAATCCTACATTCTACAAGGAAATAAAATATATTTACAAGAAATAGTTAATAAGCAATATATTTACGTATTTATCAATTCATAGTAAATAATGATTTTTTTTTACAAAGTAAATAATGATATTTACTAATGTGTATATGACATTTCTTTAATTACAAAATAAAGCTCAGCTTATTGAAAATCCTACAACTATCCCAGACATGAAAACCCTAGATCTAATCCCAAATCCAAAACAGGCGCCGCCGGAATGAGGAAATCGGCTGCTGGAGAAATCTTGCTCACGACAGCAATTTCACCAGTGAGGAGGAAGGGTAGCAGCGCGACCGTGACCCAATGATGATGGATGGTCCCATTGCTAGTGGCAAGGAGGAAGGATCACGTCGATCTAGTAAGGACGGTTTGACACAATGCGCGTCGAGGACTCAAGATCTCCCACCGGCGACTAAAAGATGCGACGCTAGATGACGAGACGCGACAGTGATTTCCTGCTTCATTAACGGTGACTCGCGATTCTCCCAACGACGACGACAGTGGAACCTGACAGTGATGGCGGCATTTCGTCAATGGTACTGATTCATCGACGGTGCTTCATCATAGATGGCGACGACGACCGGAACAGCGAGAAGAAGCAGAGGAGAAAGTGTGGGATTTGGAAAGGGAGGATGAAGATGAGAGAGAAGAATGGGATTTGGGGATTTTTGGAAAAAAAAAAGAAAAAAAAAAGGGTAATTTTGATATTTCAGTGTGTAATTAATTTTTAATATGCTATTTGATTATATTAGTTTCAATCCTGCTATAATTTTAAAACCTTAGAATCAAATATGCTATATCACTTATTCTCTCATAAAAATAGGGGATAAACTTAATAAAGGGATTTATTAGAGTATCGAAGTTGCCAAGACCTTCACTAGTGTGGCTAGTCGATTAGAAGATAACAACATAAAACGCAACATAATAAATTTAAAGTTTTTCTAAAATTATCATGAAATGATTCTCCAAAAAAAAAAAAAAATCAAGATACGGCTCATTGAGTAAATAGTCATTCAATTTCAATAGATCGTGTCTTTTGTTAATAATGATCTAATGATTCATTTGTTTTCAATATACAACAAAATGCTCAATATGGAAAAGTTTCTCAATCTTTCAATCTTCCAAGCTACTCTTGAAGATTAGTAGGTTTGTGGGAGTTGATGAACCTCTTTTTTTTTTTTTTTTTTTTTTTTAACGCAATTTCGTTCGAATCTTTCTTAATTATGGTTTCTTTTACTCTAAAATTTAAACTAAGGTAACCTTGTTTGGAGGAAGGAAGATGGTTTAAGAGAGAAAGAGAAACATGGACGTTGGGTTTAAAATTTTTGTTTTAATTACTAGCGACAGGAACGTGCCTAAGGCACGTGCTTTGTTGAATATTTGTATTGAAAGGAGTAACAGATACGTGTAATCTTGAGGTTTTTTAAATGACGTGTCATTTCATCTTCTTTTCTTATTAAGGGAGAGTGATGTCATTGCATGTTTGTATTTTGCATTTATAAAATCAGAAAACCAGAATCTTGTCATTATTATAGTAAAAATATACATCAAGACTACATAAAGAAATAACACTTACAACTGTTACGGGAAAAAAAGAAAACAATCTCAAACTTCATATCATTGTAACTTACTGTAAACATATATGTTATATAATATTTATGTCAAATATGTACATATACTAGCTCTTCTTTCCTTCTTTTTTTTTTTTTCTTTGTATTTCAAATTTCTTAACATGTCTTAGCCTCTGTTTGATAAGTTAATTGGAAATAAAATTTTTAAATTCGAGTTGGTTGATTTTTCAAAAACTAATTATAAATTTTATTGATTTTAAGTTGGGGTTGGTTGAAATTTTTAAGTTGAGGTTGATTGATTTTTCAAAAACTAATTATAAATTTTATTGACTTTAAAAAAAAATAAAAATTGATATGAAAAAGTACAATTTAGTTGGAGTTAAACTAATTTACCAAACGAAGCATTATTATTCTTCTTCATATCATTCTAGAAAGGGTAAAGCTACGGTAAAATCCCTTTTATATACACTATCGATAGAGCTCATTTTTAAACCGTTAAGATGTAATCGAATGGTTGATATATTGTTTGTATATCATAATTATCATACACCTTACCTCATATTATTATAGATTAATAAATAAATAATTAAAAAAAAAAACCCATCCCTTCCCTTAGCCGACATTGGCGACGGACCAACCGACCAGATCTGCCTCCTCTAACACCTCCCCCACCCACCCCGAATGCCGACCAGACCCCCCCTCCCCCCCCGCACTCAAGCCCTCCCTAACCCCGAGGCTGACCAAAACCCCCCACCCCCCCCCCCCCGGCCGCGCTCGAGCCCCTCCACCCCCGACTCCGGCCAGACTCCCCCACCCACCCCTGGAGCTTGAGGCCCCCGTCCCAACCTCAGTGACAGAAAGTTTTGAATTTTTTTTTTTGTAATTTCTTATTTAAATACTACAGTAAGGTAATGTGTATGATAATTATCATACACAAATAACATTTTAGTCGTTTGATTATATCTGAATAGTTTAAAAATGAGCTCTATCAATAGGATATATAAATGAGGTTTTATCACAGTTTTACTCATTCTAGCCCGAGTAGGTATATTTACGATCCGATGTGGATCTAACTTTTGAGTGGTGTGAACCCATCTGATTAGGAAATTTCATATCTTTTTTTTTTTTTTTTTTTAATTTTAAGGAATAGAATCGGAATTTTTTATTATTGTCAGGTTTTTGTTATTATTAATTTTTTGGTTTGCTTTGTCAAATCGGAGAAGAAACCATAGTATTTTTTTTAGTTAATAATAATAATAATAACAAAAAGGAATGGCAGATTTGTAATAAGCATGTAAAAAAATGTGTGTTTTTTAACTTCTTCTCCTTACTTTTTTCAAGACAAAAAAAAGTACGATACACGACACTCTTGGAAGTAGAGGGTGTTTAAGAGAGTTCATAAGTAAAGTGCATTTTTAGTCTAAGAGCAATAATTCTGACACAGTTACACAAAAACTTTCCTAGCTCCATTTAAAAAAAAAAAAAAAAATCCAAAATCAACATGGAACATTTAACGGTCTGCTCATCCCACTTAAACTCACAACTTTGTTGGCGTCATAGTTCAACAACAACGTCATCGTCGTCGGTATTTTTTGGGTATTAACCCAAACTGAGCCAAGCCCGAAAGTGCTAAAAGCTTCTGTTCCCATGGTTGAGAAACTCGTCGACCAATGAAGATGTCAAGGGCGGAGTCAGAAATGTATTTCATTGGGCTGTATATCAAAATTTTTTTCAAGGCAAAATAAATCTTAGAAGGAATTATATGTGAATTTTTAATATTAGAGGGATTATGTGAAAATTTTTAACTTTAGTGGGACCCAAACAGTAAAAGTCTAAACTTTTTTGTATAAAATTAATTTAATAGGAATTATGTGAGGATTTTTGGTTTTTAATGGGGGTAAAATATGAACTGTATGAGAATTTTTCAATTTCAATAGGGATAAATTATAAAAAATATAAAAATTTTAAGATAAAAATAAAATAAAAATTTTTTAATGGGGACTAACATATTTTGTCCAAGATAATTCAATATATTTTTTTCACTCATTTTTTTAACAACAGAAATTCTTTTTTTTTTGATTTATTTTTTCTTAGATATTTTTTTGCTTTAATTTTTTTGTAATCAGGCAATCAACATTTTTTTCCCTTTTTATTTTTTTAGAAATCACATGTAGTTTGATGAATTTAAAAAGATACAATAGTCAAAGACATATGCCTTACTTTACACAGGCCTTCGACTTGGGGAAATGAAAGTAGTAGGTCTCCGATTTTGGAGATGAAGCGGCTTTTCATGGTGATTTGCTTGTTTGATATGCTGATTTGCGCCTTGCCGATTTGCGATGATCACGAAATTGAAGAATGGATGATGATTTGATAATTGCAGTGGATTTCAATGAGGATAATGGGAGTTTTGTTGTTTCATGTTTTTCTTTACTAATTTGCTATTTAAGGTGAATGAAAAGATTTGATAGGCTCTCATACCAACTTGACCAAAAATTTTGAGATTTCCCGATCTAACATTACTTTAGAGAGAATGTTAACCAATTTCAGATTTTTTGTCCCACAGAATTGGCACCCCTTAACTCCGCCTTTGGAAGATGCCTAGGAAAGAGCGGCAGAGAAAGAGACGGAGAGAAAAAGGGGAAAGTGGGGCAATAAAATTGAGGGAAAGAAAGAGAGTGACAGTAGATAAATATACAAAGCTACATGACAGATGGGTTTGTGTGGCACAATAAAATTGAGGCACGTAGGTCGTAAAATTCTCACTACTTGGGTCAAATAGCAGGCTTCTATATTATGTCTTCCTTGTTCATCACATGATTGCCACATGATTATTACGTCATCATTATGTAATGATCACATTATAATCATATAGATTTTTTTTTTATTTGTCCCTTCCGCACACGTGAATCATACAACTAGTATATGAATAATAAAATATAAACTAATCGACCTAATGAAAATACAACAGTACGTGCATTTACACGTGCACTCACAATTGGTGACACAAAAAAATTGAGACTAAGGCCTCGTTTGGTGAACAAGTTCAAACTGTACTTTTTCATCTCAGTTTTTGTCTTTTTCTGAAAAAGTTTTTGTCTTTTCTGAAAAGTCAACAAAATTTTCATTTCAAACTGTACTTTTTCAACTCAAACTCATTCACCAAACGGACCCTAAAATTATAATTAAGGGCCCATTTGGGGGATATATGGAGATAATGTTTTAAAAATTGGGTTTAAAATTTGTGTTTGGGAGGAAAACATTTGAAAAATTATGTGATATAGAAAATTATGTAAAAATTTGAAATGTGTTCGGAAAAAAAAATGTAAAGTGGATATTATCTTATTCGTCTTATCGTTAAGAATATTTTGACATAAAAAAATCATCTTATTCTGATTTTAAATGAAAAAATTATAAACTCTTAAAATTTATATTTTTAAAAAATAAAAAAGAGAGAAAATTTAATATAAAATTATGATTTTTAAAATTCGAAAATATTATTTTCACCTCAAATAGGTCTTTAATAAAGGGAGATGATGTGGTAGAGCCTCTCTTAGAGTAATTACTAGTAAAACTATTTTTTTAACCGTTAGATTTAATCGAACAGTTGATATATTGTTGGTGTAACATAGTTATCATACACCTTACCTCATATAAACTTTCTCACCCGTATCTTCTCCGTCGCGGGCAACCTGCCCCTCGTCGCCGACGACCCCCCAACGCCGGTGACCACACCCCCGGCCGGCCCCCACCCTATCCCCGGCCACCCCCCCTTTCTCTCTTCTCCTTCTCTCCCTGCC
>BKCH01002345.1:0-33009 GCA_008635985.1 Ficus erecta
CCTTCGGGGAGTGCGAGGTTTTCCAGTGAGATCGCGATCTTCCGTTGGTTTTCCGGATCCGCCGGCCTCAGCGATGTGACCGAGGAGGATGGGTTGCAGGTGGCAGTCGCGAGCGTCACACCTGGAATCAGCGGCAGTAATCACTGGGGGGTTTCGGTGGCGGCAGTCACCAATATCTGGGGTTTATCAACTTTTTTTTTTTGAAATGTTTTTTTTTTAATTTATTAAAATAATATTTTTAATTATTTATATTAGAATTTGGTGTGCCAAAAAACACATACATCCTCACTTAGATCAAATAATGATAGTTGGATGTTACCCTATTGATGGTGGGCCAAAAACTGTGGCCCATTGTAGAATTCCCCAAGTTTTTTAATAAATTTTGAATGAAGTTGAAAACAAATTGAATTCAAATTTGATGGCTAATTATTATTATTATTATTATCTAAAAATCAACCAAAGTTGGAATTTAGTAGTAATAAATGGGAGCAATATTTGGAATATTCTTACTCTTCTTTTAAAAAGTCATAAATTATGTTTTCAGGTATTTAATGTTTATAGTTTATTTGGATCACTTATTATATTATAATGTTTACTTTAATATTTGCATTCAAATTAATTTTTTTTAAAGATAACATTTGATTAATGCAAAGGTAGAAAAATAAATGTATGATTTTTAACAAAATGAATTTGAGATTTACATTTGATTGACTAGTTTATCAAATAGTGAAATATTCAAATGCTTATATTAAAATGATTATGTAATCAAAGACATATTAAAATACAAATATTGCTTTTAAATCAAATATTAATTAAATAAGTGTCCAACAGCTGCTTAAATATTTTAATCTTCAAGATGCCGAATTATTGTTTATTTAATTGATCTTCTTTATTGAGACTTAAAAAGATACATTATACGAAAACATCAATCACTCAAGAGTAAGGTTATCTCATATATGACTATCATTTATAAATTTTAAGATTAAGGTTATCTCATATATGACTGTCATTTATAAATTTTAAAATTAAAATTATCTCATATATGACTATCACATATAAATTTTAATTGTTTTAATATCATTATAACTATAATTCTAATACGATCTAGTCCACCGTTTTTCCGAATACATGAAAGTGTCACAATTTTATTTTCACCTAATTTCAATGATTCATGATAAAATTATTCAATCCCATAGAAATAGACAACAATATAATGTTGTCAAAGTCAAATGCCCAATTTCATTTATCGACTGTGAAGTAATAATTTAAACATTATCCTTTAACTAATATCCTCCACATGTGAACAACCCATATTAAAAAATTAATTATAGTTGTAAAAGTCTTATGACATTTCCCCATTTTATAACTGCAATTTATCATATGAATGATTAATATACGAGTAGTTTTAAAAAAAAACTCTATTGAACTATAATGCAATGATATAGATAAAACTATTTTTTTCCCGCTATGAAATTTTTTTTTTTAAAAATCAAATCAAAATAAAAATATTACATTCCCTTGTAAAATATCGTTGCATTCCTCATGCAAAATTTTTTTCCCCTCTCTTAATGGAGAAATTAAATTTAACTGAACAAATTTATAAATACTAATACAAATGACCCTGTAATACATAAGACAAAACTTTCAATTAAGATCAAGTCCATCAGTAAAATCTGATAAAGCTCGAGGAGAAGGACGTACACCGAGACCTGACAATAAAGCAGTTTCTTAGTACACCAATATTTGAGCATGCATAAAGTTAGTTCTAATCGATTGAGAGCCAGTAACCTGTAGTATTGAGACTACCACTAACTCCGTAGAAACAAAAGTCCAGCAGAACTAAAACACCACCAGGACATTGATATGGTAGACCGCAAACTAACTAGAAAAGTGGGGAGACCACCTCCGATCACAAAAACTATAAGGTGGAAACAACAATGCTTTATTTGACACAACCATTCGCTATAATACAGAAATGAAACCCTAGTAACAAGAGAAGAGCCAACCCACCCCTGCCACTAAAGAGGTGGGGAAGCACAGAGTCACAAAGAGCCAGAACCATAGCAGATGGAGCACCACCACATCGGCAGAAACCACAACAAAACCACTATCGACATTGAGAACCCATCCACGAATGCTAAAGACATAACATTTATTAGAGACAAATAACTATATAATGAGTAATTATTGATTATTATAATAAAAGTTTTCTTTTTAGAGGGGGTTATGAAAATTTCTTCAAAACTATAGGGTATTTAGCCATGGTAAAAGAAAGTAAAAGCGATTTCCATAGTAATGGCGAGCAAAATGAGAGCAGCCGATCACAAGGCCACATATGCTTATGGATCCTTCACCGTGGAACTTAGAGTTCCGTCTTTAGGTTTGAAAATCCGAGGGACAACAGAATGCTGCTGCTAGACTCCAACCCCAAGAGAGGGGCATGCACAACTAAACCCTAGCACAAGGGGGAGAGAGAGGCACTACCCAAGGGCAAAGGATGGCAATTTTCCTTTCGATTTTGATAGACTTCCTTTCGTATAACCAAATACTTTTGATTTGAGTTTGAGATCATTTTTCATAAGAGCTCGACTCAGTTTTTTATGCGAGCTTGAGCTTATCTAACCACGTCCATCAAGATCTAACACAGCTAAGAGCCGAACTCAATTTTGTCTAGATGGATTATCATACAATGCTAGATTTCTCGTTTTTTTAATATATTTTTACTATTATTTTTTTTAAACTAAGACTTGAGTGTCAGTTTGTTTCAATTTTTTTTTAACTTATTGAATATGACTTCCTTTTTTTTTTTCCCCTTCAAATAAGGATGCTTAACCTTGTTGCTCTAGTTGTGGTGTGTAAGATACGGATTTGACTCTTATATCCTCTTATTTCTATATCTTTTATGTCTCCCAAATAATATTATATAGGTTAATTAAAAATTATGTTTTTTTTAATTGCAAATCATAAAACATCAATAAAAAAATCTTGTTAATTAAACATGTACTATAATCTTATTGGAGGAATGTCGTGAAAATGGACATAATAAGGGGACTTATGAACCCATTATGTAAGATGAGGGCTGGGTCAAGTGTTTTTGTTTGACTTATTTATTAATTATTAATTATTATTTATTTTTGTTTGTGTTTGACAGTTTATTTTTGTTATATTTTATTTTAAATAATTATGTGATTGTCAGTTTGTCCATGGCTTCGTTATGTCTAATCTTATAAAGTCGAAGCTAGTAGTAACGGCTCTCCATGATGTCTTTCCATGGAGTATCCTGGTGGATGACAATTCCACCCAGTCTCCTCATATTTTATAATATTTTTACAGGTTATTGTCGTGTATGTTTTTAAATTTTAGAATTATTTTTATTTTATCTTTAAAATTTTAAAAACTCTTATTTTATTTTCTGAATTTTGATTTAGTCCACTTAACCCATTTACTGAAATTTTGGTTAAGAATAGATGGAAAAAGAAGAGAATTAACCTTTCTAAACCCTATTTATTAGTATTTCTATTAAAAACGAGCTGAAAAAAGAAAAACAGACCATACTTAACTCTCTCATTTTTTTTTTCATATGTTTTTAATCGAAATTTTAACAAATGAGATCAAGTGGGATTAATTCAAAATTTAAAAGACAAAATAAGAGTTTTTAAAATTCAGAAAACAAAGTGAAAATGACCTTAAAATTCATGGGGTATAGATGAAATTAATCATACTTTTTTTCTCAAAAATGAAAAAGAAACTATTAAAGAACCTCCTTACTCTCCGAGAGTTTTTAAAATATGAAATTATCTTTTGTATTATCTGTTTTAGTTGTTGAATTTGTTTTTTAAAGATCTGATTTATAATTAGTTCAGTTTCATTTTGTATTATATGTTATAAATTTTTAATATGAACATGTAAAAATTAAAAATCAATTCAATAATTAAAAAAAAATTTATACAATAATATATAATAAGAGGTATTATCGGGCGACCCCTCCAGCCAATTTCAGAATCAAACTTTTTAACAATAAATATGTTTTTTTCCACAAAAATTCTATTTTTTTCTGTAAAATTTTTTTCCCAAAAAACTATTTTACAATATTTCCCAAACAAAAGGGTGAAAAGTAACACTCATATCACTTATCAGAAAAAGAAAAATAAATAATTACACAGATATCGTTTTCTCATAAAGAAAAATATATACCGAAATTACATCATAATCTTATAATTAACACTGAGCAGATTTTTCAACCCAAAAAAAAAAAAAAACACTGAGCTGATTTTTTTTTTTTTAAAAATCAAAATAGTGATTACATTAAATAAAAAAACTTTATGAACAACTGGTTTCTAATAATTCGCTCTAGACTTATATTATTATTATGGTAATTATTAACTTTTTCCTTGAAAACATTACTTCAAGATAATCAAAATCAATACTAGTTATAAAAACACATATATAGTTTTGACTTAAAAAAAAATCATGCATTAGATTAATTTCAAATTTGTCGTCAAAGAATATCCATTTTCTCACTTACCCCCTACAACAAATTAAAATTACATAAATCTCCCTTCCGAGTTTATATAAGTATAATTTGTGTACTTCCACTAAGGCGAATTTTTTTTTTAATGATTTTAATCTCGGACGTTATGCGACCGACATGTTATTAAATCCGTTTAAAAATAAAAATTTTGAACTTTAGTTTCCAGTTACAAATTATGAATATGAGAAGCTTTGTAATATTTAGTGTTCTAATAATGAGGATTACTCACATCTATATCTTTGAACTTTAAGATTATTTTCACTTTGATCTATGAATTTTAAAAACTCACACTTTACCTCATGGATTTTAATCAGTCGTACGTAACCTCTTATAAGTTTCGGCTAAAAACATAGGAAAAATGGGATAATTGTCATACTGAACTCTTCTTTGTTAAAATTTTTATTAAAAACAAACAGAAAAATACCCTATGGCCACACTTAATTATATTTTTTTTCATATTTTTTTAACAAAAGTTCTGACTGAAGGAGTTAAATAGAACTAATTCAAAATTTAAAAGACAAAATGAATGATTTTAAAGTTCAGAGATAAAACAAAAACGTTCCTAAAAGTTTAGGGACATATGCGAAAGTAATAATAATAATAATAATAATAAAAAAAAAGAGTAATTGGTCTAAATAGTTTCTGAACTCTTTTAAAGGTGATGGTTTGGTCCCTATTATTTTTTTTGGCCGAAATGACCCTAAACTCTTATTTTTTGGCCGTAATGGTCTTTTCTATCCAAAACCGTTAAATTTTTAATAGAATCTTATTGAAATGATTATTTTATAATAAATGATTAAAATACCCTTCAATCTCTCTATTTCATCCACCCTCCCCCACCCTTTGTATCTCTCTCTCTCGGTTTGCCCCCTCATCTCCGACTGGGTTGCCCCCCCACTCCCTCTCTCAGTTTCGCCGCCCCCCTCCTGCCGCTGTTCACCCCCAACTCCCCCTCCCGCCTTCATTCTCCCACCCCCGCCCCCCACCCACTCCCTCGGTTTGGTCCCCTTCACCCTACTCCCTCCCTCAGTTTGGTCCCCCCCATCCCCCATTCGTGATATGGTTGTTTTGCCCACCCACTCCCTCGGTTTGGTCCCCTTCACCCTACTCCCTCCCTTAGTTTGGTCCCCCCCACCCCCCATTCGTGATATGGTTGTTTTGCCCGCCCCTATTGAGTTGGCTCGATTTGGGTTAGCTCTCCCCTGCGCTGTCGCCACCATCGAACTCACGCCCCCTCTCTCCATTACAGATTGCCCCCTCCCCCCATGTTGCCGCCGAACTGAGTTTTGAGAAAGAGAGAGAGAGAGAGAGGAGAGAGAGAGAAAGGAGAGGAAACCACCCCCGGGTGCCGCCAACTGGGTTTTGAGAAAAAGAAGAGAGAGAGAGAGGAGGGAGAAAAAAGAGGAAATTTTTTGATTTTTTGATTTTTTTTATGATTTTGTTTTTAATTTTTATTAAATTAATTACTATTATATTATTAAAATACCTTTACATAGATGGATTGGATTATGACGATAAAAAATAAAGAGTTTAAAATTATTTTAATAAAAAATAAAAAATAAAGATTAAATCGTTATTTTTAAAAGAATTCAGGACTATTTAAATCAATTATACGTAATAAAATGCAAGTATAAAAGGGGACATTGTCCTTTCATTTTCAGGATATCAACCATAATAACAGAGAGAGACATTTTCAGATCACCATCCACTTCTATCACCACCTTGGAAGAATCATTTCTCTTCTCGTTCCCCTAAATTTTCTGGTTCTTCTTTCAGGTGCTCAATCTTATTTTTACCAAAAAAAAAAAAAAAAAGTTATTATTACAAACTTTTTTTTTTCCCTTATTCAGTTTGATGTTCCTTTCCTTTCCTTCCCTTTCCTAATGTCAATGGCTGTAGAAAATTGGGTCTGAGATCTCTGATTCTGACCTCCGTCATCATTCTGGAATTATTCCAGTTTTCAATTGTTTTGATTTCTTCGTAAAACAACCCAAAAAAAAAAAAAAAAAGAAAAAGAAAAAAGGGAAATATATAATTTCATTTTCTTTCATCTGGGACCTGAGAAAAAAGCCAATAATTTATGCTCAACATTGCCGGGTTCGTTTTGGTTAATCTGGGTTTTCCCATTTCTGATCTCAGGTTACCAAGATTATGAATACATACATGCATACACACACACACACACACACACACACACATATATTTATATATTTGTTTTGTTTTGTTTTGTTTTTTTAATTTTATCCCAGCTTCAGATTTTTCCATTGATATTGCTTTGTTTTGTCATTGGGTAGCTAGTTTTGATTCCAAGTTTTGATTAAATTTGTTGCAATTTGGTTGGTATAGATTGATATAGATTTTTCCTCTCTATTTCTCTAGTTTAATTGTTGTGGACTTTGTTGGTATATTCTGAATGGGACTTTGTTGATATATTGTGTTCAATTGTAAAACTTTCATGTTTCTTTCCTCTCTCTCTCTCTCTCTCTTTTTTTTTTTTTTTGGTACTTGTTTGGCATAGCTTCTAATTTTTCTTGGTGATATTGTTTTTCAATTCATACTTTTGGTCATTTGACCCAGATATCAATTGTTGGATGTTGGCGGATTAAGAGCTGCATAATGGGTGACCGTCAATCTGAGCTTGGAAGGCCTTCTTCAGGTATGCTTCCAATACTTTCAAGTTAAGAATTTAAATTGTATCATTGTTGCTCTGGTTAAGAATTTTCTATGTCATTTGGATTTTTTTATTAGCATTTTGGTGCTCGCAATTTGTTGGTAGAAACGCATTTTGGTACTTGAAGGTCATTGTAGAAGCTAACCATGCACCATGTTTAAAATTTCATCTGTCAAATGTAGAAAAAACGGCTTTTGCATCCACGTGTATGTGTTTTATGGCGTAGGTTATAGACTGGTAGTTTGCAGGGGGGAATATGTAATAGAAGCTGACTTGATCAGAGAATGAACATGTGGAACGATCAAGTTCCGGTTATCAACCGATAAGGATGATAATTAGAAGCAGCAAAAGAATTGTGAGGCCTTGCCATAAAGAGACCATAATACGGTTGTTAAGAAACAGTTGGCGTTTACATCGCCTGCTGCGGATTGTTTGATGCATTTATCGGTTTGCCATTGTTTTTGTTGAGGTCTGGTCAAAACGTGTTCTCTGCTGTAGAGTTTTTAGCAGTACATTTGACCAGATATCGGGAAGGAGTGAAGGAGAAAGGATCGATTTATAATATGAAAAGATGATGCCTCTCTCTCTTTTTTCAAATGGTTTTTCTTTTCTGTCCATGTTCTAAGGTTTCTGAGGAGTTAAATATTGGTTAAGAAATATTTACTCGTGGGTGAGGCAAGCTCGTCTGTTCTGGTTAATGGTTTTTATTGGCTATATGGTTCATCCGGGGAAGAGATTGAGCTTCAAGAAATAGTGAATGGTCTTATCAAAACATATATGTGTAACTTCCGATGAATTTAAATTGGCTAACATTCATCACTGTAGGAATTGTGTTCAAGATTTCTTCAACCCATGAGTAAATATTCCGTGGTAGCCTCACTAGACTACATTTTCCTTGGTATATCCAAATAATAGGCAGGAGCATAAACTGAAACATTCTGGAGCTACAGAGATAGTTAATTAATCGTTAGCATTGCATAAAAACATCACTTTGGAAGTTTCAATTTTCTATCACATTCTGTTGCTTACTTACTGTGTTTGCCAACCATTAGTAGCTTTTTAACTGATTGCCGACAATCAGAGTTTAAACTTGGAGTCACAATGTTTTGGAATTTAGGAAGCATACATCTTATTACATATACTGTCTTTAATATTTTTTTCCAAAAAAGTTTTAAAACTAAGAAAATTGTTTTATTATTAAAAGTGCTGAACTGTGGATATGCATTTTCTTTTACAGGTAAAAGAAGATTGAAAGATTTATTGCTTCAGAAAGATAATCGCTTGTGTGCTGACTGTGGTGCGCCGGATCCTAAATGGGCGTAAGTCCTATCACCTTGATACGGATTGTTTAATTTCATGTCTAGAGAGCTAGTAAATGATAATGTTGTACATAAAATTGTTGGAAGGGTGTACATGGTTTGAAATGATCGAAATTGCTTAACCATGGTTTACAAGGTGTTAAGAACATATGATTGCATTTTCAGGTCAGCTAATATTGGAGTTTTTTTATGCTTAAAATGTTGTGGCGTGCATAGAAGCCTTGGCACGCATATTTCGAAGGTAAAGCCTAAGTATGCTGGATATAAATATAAATTATATCATATATATATGTGTGTGTGTGTAGACATATTATGCATGGTTACTGCAGATAATTTATTTTTTAAAAAAATACGTTAGGCTCAAAACATGGTATATTCGCTGAGAATTCTTTGAACTGGAACTGTTCAGGTTTTGTCCGTGACGTTGGATGAATGGTCCGACGATGAAATTGATTCAATGATTGAAGTTGGTGGAAATTCTTCTGCGAACTCAATTTATGAGGCTTTCATCCCTGAAGGATTCAGGAAGCCTGGACCAGATGCGAGCCACGAGGAGCGTTCGAAATTTATCCGGTTAGTCTAACAATCCTAGAACGTAGCATTTCTATGTTACTTTAGTTTTAGAACCAGTCACTTGATACATTGTAACACTTCATGCAGGTCTAAGTATGAGTTTCAAGAATTTTTGAAACCTAGCCTGCGAATTACATCAATTCCTTCCTCAAAGAGCTCTCTCCAATCAAGTTTTTCCACAAAAATTATGGATAGCTTCCGAAGTACAAATTCTCAGAATATGGTAAAGTTTGTTATAGCTTTCGTTCTTCCTTTTGATTAGGCTGTCCAAAGACTATGGTCAAATGTCAATTCTTTGATGTTTGTCCACATGCACTTTGCTTCTAACATTTGTGCAATAGACTGTTCATTTTTCGTCTAGACACAAAAATTCTTCATAATAGATGGTTAAAATGGTACTTTACTGAATGTGGTATCGCATGTTTGTTAACTTGTTATTAGTGGCTTAATTAGCATTGGGTAGCTTCTCGGCTATTTGATGATTATATTTATGAGTACCTTCCATCCAGCTGATCTGATGTCGCGAGTCGTTACAGGAAGGCATGGTAGAGTTCATTGGATTATTAAAGGTAAAAGTGGTCAAAGGAGTGAATTAGCCATCAGAGATATGCTCTCAAGTGATCCTTATGTTGTCTTGACTCTAGGTCAACAGGTTGGTTGTCTTTTTTTCCTTTCTTCTCTCTTCATAATTGGCGATAAAGATCTGCTCTGATTTTTTAAGAGATTTTTTTCACTCTCTTCATTAGTCATAATAATCATTCTTCGTGTTATGTGTTGATTTGCATGTTAAAAAAGAGAACTGATATTATTTAGTGCAATAAGTTATCTACATGTTAAAGTGCTAATTACGGTTGAAGTTGCTTTAGTTATCGGTTTTTGCTCTGCATACAAATCCAAAAAGGAAGAGATTTTCATCTTAGATGAAACAAGTAAAAAATAAGAGAGAGAAAAATGCTAGGAAGATTTTTAGAAGTTCCCCGCAGCCTGGCTTTAACAGTGAATTATGAGAAATCACAACCGAGATATTTGGGATGTAGATTTCATTTCCCTTGAATAAGTGGGAACCATAGTTCCCATACCGTAAAAATAAAAAATTGTGATGATTGTGTGGTAATGATTAAGTGCTGTTGGAACTGTAGACTGTCCAGACAACTATAGTGAAGAGCAACTTGAACCCAGTTTGGAATGAGGAACTCATGCTGTCTGTTCCTCAGCGATTCGGACCCCTAAAACTGGTAAGCTATGTTTAATATATTTTCTTTGTTTTGTTTTTTTCTTTTGAATATATGTCATGCCTTTTCATTATTTTTCTTAGATCCAAAATTCTTTAGAGGGAAATAAAACGAAAAAAATCTCTCACACGACTGATGAATTGATGATGATATTGGGCATCTTAATTTTCTTTGTTTATCTATTTTGAAAATGTTTGACATGACTTTAGTCCATCCAGTATGAATATTAATCAGGCGAACTTCTTTTCGTGCTTTTGAATTCAGTTATGTTATGGAAACTTTTTTTATACACGGTTCAAATTCATTGTAGTGATTTCATGCGTTCTCATTAAGCTTTCAACATTTGCCTTGTTGCAGAAGGTATTTGATCACGACACCTTTTCTGCTGACGATATAATGGGAGAGGCGGAGATTGATCTTCAACCCTTGATAACATCTGCAATGGCATTCGGAGATGCAGGAATGTTGGGGAACATGCAGATCGGGAAGTGGTTGAAGTCACATGACAACGCCCTCAAAGAAGACAGCACCGTTAACATCATCGATGGGAAAGTAAAGCAGGAGGTGTCCCTCAAGCTTCAGAACGTGGAATCTGGAGAAATGGTGATAGAACTAGAGTGGATGCCTCTTGACCAATAGGTACATATTACATCATTCTTTCGAATTTCTTCGAAAATAAGAGTAATTTTGATCGGATATTTATGCCCAAGGAATGACAGTCCATGAATTTTTTTTTTTTCTTACTCTTTTGTATTTTATTTATTAATTTATGCATAATTCAGTCGTCTCCCTTTCTTTGTAGTATTGAGATTCGAAACGGATATTGCACGCTTTTCAATATACATTTGTTGTTTTATTTCTCTGTAGATTGGCGTGCTTAGAAGTTGGAAGATTACTAAAGTACCTGTTTGTTGTACCTTGATCTTGTTTAATATACAGTTGGTGTTCAATAGTTACAGCGATTTTTTATTCTTCAATGGTAAATGAAAGTTTTCGAACTAACCAAACAATAAAAAGTAAAAAATCGATTGGCTTGGCTCGGTTTATTGTGGTTTGATCAATTTCTGCGGGTTTTTATTTTATTTTATTTTTAACACCCAACTTTCCGACCGGCGCTCGTAAACTAGAAGTGACCTCTGTTGTCCGATTGTTTTCACATCCAAGAGACTTGATAAAAGAATGTTTTTGTGTTTTGTTTTGAGCTATGTCTTGGCGTTAAAAGGTCCACCAAGCTAGGATTTTACATAAAAAAAAGTTTGGGAGGAATCAAACACCTTAAATCTATCGTCTTTGAGTCACTATCCCTCGCAAAAATGTTGGTTGAAAGTTGGAAGTATTTAATGATTTGGGTTCTATTGCATATTTGTTTTTGTTCTAGGTTGTGGATGTTAAAGTTTCAAATGTAGTAAGGTCCTAGTTAGGGGTGTTAAAACAAAAGAAGCAAAAAAGTTAAACTGTGAAAACCGATCAATTCTAATTAAACCAAATCAAATTGTTAATTATTTTTTAATTATGGATTATTTTATTATTATTAAATCTACTCTTCACGTGACTGCAATTATCTTTAAATAAATCCACAACAGTAAATAATTCAAAATTCAAATATGCTCTTCACGTGACTACAATGCTGATGTAGTAACATCGGCTGAAACATAAAGTGGAACCCTAAACAAATCTAAAATTAAATAATTGTTTCTAGTTTTTCTAAACGAGTTGAAATGCCAACAACTAAAAATTTAACAACTAATAAAACGAATAGCATAGAACCACAACTAGTTCCTTAAGAGAAAGAGAGAGAAGTTACTACGAGATTTGAATTGTTAGATAACATGCAATGATTAAAATCAAAGCTACAATGAGATTTGAATTGTCAGGTAACATGTTGTGATTAAAATCAATTTTGTAGTTGATCTTGAATGTAGGAAATGGTGGAGGAAATGAAGTCTTTGGAAATTATTTTGGCTTTGTGGAAAATGTCCGGTGGAAGGGCCATTACTGATCAACATATAAAAGTTATTTTAAGGGTAACAAGCTTATCTTCTTCAAAGAGTTCACATCGACGAGAAGGTTTGGCATAGAATGTGAATATTGATTGCGGTAAAAAAAAAAAAAAAAAAAAAAAACGTTGTAGGAATAGGCATACAATTTGACTACTCTTTTGCTTTTTGCGAGAAAGCTATTGGTTTTTTGGTGAAGTTTGTAGTAAGTTGTAGGATATTTTCTCTAGTTGTGCTGCTGATGTGAATCACAAATTATGTAAAGTCACAATTTCTTTTGCAATCACATATGACAATTTTTAGTAAATTTCAAAATTCTAATTTTTCATTTACGAAATAAGTTCTAGCCCTATTCAATCCCTTGTAACATACATAACGATAAAACATGAGAGGGTAAAGCATTAGTCGGTAAAATTTAGGGGTATTAATGCCAATTAAAAATTTGAAATACCATCAAATAATTTTTTTTTTAATTCTTGGGATAGATGAATTCAAACTCTGCACCTTTTGATATAGTTAGATGTGATTTCACCACTAGACTCTATCTGCAACCACCATCAAATTATATTTTAAATGTCAGTAAATATTAATTCAGGGTGATTAGCGCCTAAAATATTAATTCAAGAGACAAAGTGCCAGACAAACAAAAGGTTAAGACAATAATTAGTGAACTCAAAAAACCATAATAAAGAATGAAAATATCTTTTCTCATAACATCATCCGATGATTAAGACAATAATTAGGCAAGTGAAATGAGTGAAATAGGAAATTTTCAACTCTCCCTCCGTGATCTTGTGTAATATACAGTTGATGTTCATTATTTACAGGGATGTTTTATTTTTCAATAGTAAATAAAGTTTTCAAACCAACCAAACAATAAAAAGTAAAAAATTGATCGGCTTGGTTCAGTTTGTTCTGGTTTAATCAATTTTTACGGTCGGTTTTTCTATTTTATTTTTATTTATTTTTAACACCCCGCTCTCCGACTGCCGGTCCTCTTAAGCTAGAAGTGACCTCTGTTGTCCAATTGTTTTCACATCTAAAGGACACTTTGTCAAAGAATGTTTATGTATTATGTTTTGAGCTATGCCTTGGCATTGAAAGGTGCACCAAGATAAGATTTTACCTTGGCCAATCATTGACTTGGGATTTTTCTTGGGGGAAGAGATAGAGAAGAGAATGTTTCCGTATCATCTGTGGTTACCCAAAAAAAAAAAAAAAAAAAAAACTCTTTTACAGTTCAATTGGTGAATTCTCTCTCTCACTAAATAAGCATCTTGAGAAAACTCTAAAAACTCAAAATGCTAAATTTCAAAAATGAAATAGGCCGGTCCAACTTAAATGTGGAAATTGCTATTAATGAAAAAAAAAAATCATGATTAGCAGTGGTTTTGTTTGTTTTTTGTTTTTCGTTTTTTGTTTTTCGTTTTTTTTTTCCCTGGTGCCATTGTTATGTTAGCAAAGACTACGGGTACTTAGTAATAATTATGTATAAATACCTATTAAAAACTATTATTATAATTAAAACAAAATATTCAAAATCGGCGTTGTTTTGAACCATCCAAAAAAAAAAAAAAAAAAAACGAAAGAAAAAGAAGTATCAATCTCTCTCTATATATAAAGTAAACGCGAATCTGGGTGACAAGGAACTCATACATAAGTTTTGGAATAATCAAACACCTTTAAATCAATTGTCTTTGAGTCACTATATCCTATCCCTTTCAAAAACCTTGTTGAAAGCATTAATGATTTGGGTAGTTATTTTTTGCTGTTGAGGATGTTAAACTTTGAAAAGTGTGTAAGGTCCTAGTAGAGGATGTTAAAAAAAATAAATAATAAAAAATAAGAAAAATTGACCGATTCAAATCAAATCAAATCAAATCGTTAACTATTTTTGAATTATGGATTTAGTTTGATATGTTTTCTATAGTCATTTTTGTGGTCTTTTTAGTCATACGATTCTTTTGTGTCATTACTTTAAAAACATTTTTTACATTGTACGTTTCTATTAGATATGAATTAAGTTCAAAACTAGAAAAATGCACCCTACTACACTGAATACCTAAACTTTGCTATTTTAGAACCAAATTTTGAATCTTAATTGACTGACAACTTCAAAATTTTTGTGAAATTCCCGTGACTTTTCGTATTAATAGTCTAAACCGACCAAGATGATTATTCATAATTAGATTTAATTTGGGATTTCTCTAAAAATATCAAACCCTCTAAACTGATAAAAGAAAATTGTTTTTGATTTGATTGGTGGTTTTGTTTTGTTTTGTTTTGTTTTTTTTTTTAATTAAGAAAATCGATCAAACCAACTGCGAACATCCCTAATCCCGGTGGAACACCCTAATTGTTATAACCACTTCTCCGTGGGATTCCTATAGTCTTCAACTAGTTTTGAGGATGATGTACTTTTAACGATCCTTAATTGACAAGAAAAAAATAGAGAGATTAAAGAAACATATGATGCAAGTATAGACTTATCATTGACACCCACATAGATGGATGGGATTGAAAAGGGGTTAGATACTTTTGTTAGGCATCACCCTTTCGTCCATCCACGCTCGAGTCCCACTGCCTCCCCTTTAGACCATGCTCCAGATTTGGCTGTTGATGCTCCAGTTAGTGATGGCAGGATAGGCCACTGGTTAATGACTGATAAGAGCTAGTATAAAGGACCTGACTCTGTCATACTTAGAGAAATGTTCCTATTTGTAGGGCTGAAAACCCTATAAATGATAGGGCTACCACCAGAAGTATTCCTTTAATTTAAAATATATATATATATATATATATAGAGACTTACCACTGAACTGTCTTAGCCGTTCTCTTTTTGCAACTTTCAAGAGTGGCACTTATAATAGTGCAGTGATTTTTAATCTTTAAAGTGCTTTATAAAAATGACTTAGGCCCCATTTGGGGATGGTTTCCAAATTTTTTTTTGTCTTTTTCCTCCAATTTTACTATTCATTTTTCCAAATATTTTTAAAAAATTCAAATTTTAAAAGTTCATAACTTTATCATTTTAAATCGAAATGAGATTTTTTTTTCCCAATTGCATAGAATTTTGGGAGAAACGAAATAAGATCCATATTGCTAATTTTTTTCCGAACACGTTTTAAGTTTTTATAATTTTTCACTCCAAATAGTTTATTTTCACCAAACACACATTGGTTTGGAAGCAAAATAAGAGATTTGGAATCTATACGAGAAGCTTTAGCTTTTGTTTTAATTTGTTCCAATTAGGAGTACTTTAAGTATTGGCTTTTTACTAGTTAAATTACTGAGTCTGTAAACTAAAAAAAAAAAAAAAAAAATTCACACAAACTTTCGACATTTCAATTGATATTAGATTCTATGTATTAGTCTGATTGTAACATGTATATGATTTAATCGTTTTTGGAAACTTTTTAAAATAATGGAGTTTTTAAAAAATGATTAATGGGATGTTTTATAATTAAAAAACTTAAAAAGAGGGCCTTAAAAAATAAAGAAAAAAAACTTAAAAAGAGGAGGGTAATCAAATGTGCAAGTCTCTACTTTCGTTTCCTAAGAGAACATAATCTGAGCCATTATTTCTGATCCAAAGGCCCATATTTTTTAATAAACCCATTTAAAATAACGCCATAATATCGTAATAGGGTCTAACCCAACATAGATTGGTTTCTTATGTGGACTCATGACATAGTTATTAGCATTTATTTTTATAGTAGTTTGTTACTTACCAATTAAGTATCAGATGACTACTAGAGATGTTCATCCGTGATGTAATAAAGTACGAATGCAACAAGAGAGTTTTAGGTTTGTCTCTCACATGTACTAGCACACAAATCAAAATATGTCCCCTTATTTGTGTTTACCTTTATATCCCTCCAATAATATTATGACACGTTTATAACTAACACGATTTTTTAAGTGATGTGATAAGATATTGTAATTAAATATATATTTTTAGTTGATGTGTTATGATATTATTAGATTGACATGAATGTGACACGAATAAGAACACATTGGAGTTGAATCTGATTTTGATACATGTATATTGGATTATCGTTTATGTTTGTTCTGTGAGCATGACATATAAATGTATGCACGTGTGCATATGTTGCACATTGTTTGTGAGTTGATTCTACATTTGTTGTTCGGTGTTATTTGATTATGAATGGTATTGGAGTCGTTTTATTGTTGTCTGCTCATTTGGAAAAATATGGAAATGCCTCTTCCATTAATATTGATAAGTATATGATATAAATATCCAAAATGAGTAAATTTCCAAAGCTAAAGTTTAAAAATTAATTGAAAATACAAACTATATTTATAAAATACAACCAATAATTACCTAAAAAAAAATATTTCAACAATCTTAATATTCAATTTATCGACTTTCACTAGTAGTTGCAACTATAATTGCTGCTCATGGTTTTTTGGACTATACTATTAGGAAAGTTAGAATTAACGTTAAGAAAAGTTAAAGTTTTGTATATAATTATTTTTATTAGGAATTTTAGATTTATTTAGATTTATTGTAATTTAGAATAAATTTTTATTTTAGTAGAAGTATTAGTAAACTTACCCGATTGTATGTATTGTAACTTGTATTTATATGAGAGCACGCTCATATTTATAAAGCGTGCTCTTTATTAATAAATTTATTGTTCTTAGTTCATAAATATAAGCACATCCACGTTAAATATCTTTGTGTTCCCTTCTTCTTCGTCTTTAGTTTTATTACTTTCTTATTTAATTTTCTATATACAAATTAACATTAAAAAGTCAACTAAGCTAGGACTTGGCAAATTATTAACTTTGATTCTTATGGGGGAAAATAGAGCAGAACAGGACGTTTCCTTTTTTTTTTTTTTCAATAAAAAGGAGAGAATTTGTTGTACTTTTCAACTAGAAAATATTCGAGTTTCCAGTCGTACAGGCTGGCCAAGGGACCACCCTCTTTCATTGTGTTCTTCAACTAATCTCTTTCCAAACAAGATTTCAACGGAAAAAAGGAGGATAAGGAAAGAGTTTTGGAAGATATTCTTACTGTTCAAATTAGTGAACTGGAGCTTTTTACGGTAGTGCATTAGTGTAGGTTTTTAAATGTTAAGTTATATCTTAAGAATCTTATCAAAATTTTAATGCATAAAATTTTAAAAAAATATAACACATTTTAGACAATTCAAAATACTAAGTAGATTTTTTTTTTTTTTTTTCATACTTCACTATGGAATTCTCATAGTGAAATAGTATGTTTAAATTACTCCCTATTATAGTTACTAGGAAGGATGATGATATTAATATAAAACAAAATGAGCAAAGGGTATTTAATACTAATACCCCAAAACTTGTTACCTTTAGGCAACTTCTTCTCCTAAACTTCTAATATTTGTAATTTGCCACCTGAACATGCTAAATTATTACAATATAACTTATCAGTTTTAGGCAAGTTCCCTAATTTTTTAGCTTTTGTAATTTGCCACCTAAACTTGCTAAATTATTATAATGTACCCCTCATGAATTATTTTTTCATTAAATTAGTCATGAAAAGCCCACACACGCCTCCTGTGAAGACGATCCTAAATCTAATACAAACCCTAATGCCAATCTTTAATTTAATACAAAATAAACTATAAATGGTACATTGCAATAATTTAACGTCAAAATTAAAAATTTAGAGGGTAAGTTATCGAAGGATAACAAATTTAAAGGACATCGTTGCTAGATACCCGACACAACATCTCTGAAGTATTGAATTGCCTATAGCAATGGAAACTTTTGTGGGTGTTTTGGATGGTCATGTCCCTCTCTTTAAGGGGAAACGTGAATCTGTGTGACAAGGAACTTTACATCAAAGTTTGGGGAATAAATCCATCCATGGCCTTTGAGTCACCATCCCTTTACAAAAATGTTGGTCGAGAGTGTTAATGATTTGGGGGATACTAGTGCATTACATTTATTTTTGTTGCTCATTATAGATATGGTAAAGTTTGAAATGTGGTGAAGGTCCATGTGGGACACCCCTAGTAGTTATAACAACCATTTCTTCATGGGATTCCTATATATCCTTGAACTTGTTTGGAGATTTTTTGACCTTTTTTTTTTTTTTTTTTTTTTTAAACAATCCTTAACTAACAAGCAAAAATAAAGAGACAAAACAACATTATGCAAGTATGGACTTGCCACTAACTAAACTGTCTAACGAATTTTTTTTTTCTTTCAACTTTTTAAGAGGGAATGTCTAGCTTAAATTTGATTAAAAAGAGAATAAATGCTTAGTAGTTCAAGTCCTTTTTTTCCCCCCTCTATTTTCTGCATCAAAATTTCCTCTTTTTTGGTATTGGGTCTCTTAGTGACCAAGCAAGGAATTCTTACTAATAGGGACTGATAATTAAAACCAAATTTTAATAAGTTTAGTAGAAGCTAAAAGAGTACATTTTTAATTTACATGCTTATATATTGATTTTTACAAAAAAAAAAAAAATGAATGGGGTTCAAGCCCCTACTGAGCCTTTGTTGGCTTCGTGTGTGGGGTTTATGATTTTCATTTATTAAAAATAAAAAATAAAAATATTCTCAGATGTAATCTAACAACGGAGATTTTGGGTGTCTGGTAACTATAGAATACACTACCATAGTATTGCAGAGTGAGAAAAAAAAAATCTAAAAAAAGGCTCCATTTTTCTCCCTTGACCTTCCACCGTCGCAGGCAGTAGAGCACCATTGGAGGCCCATTGGCCGGCACATTCTGACTAAGGTTTTGAATGCGGAACTCCACCACAGTTGACCAAACTAAGGTTTCCTGGAAGAAATCTTAGCATTTGGAATTTTCGAGGATTTTTTTTCTCGATTTTTTTTTTGTGTGGTTATTTGATTAAGATTTGAGGCTGTGTTGATTAAAATTAAGCTTTATTCTGTCTTTTTCCCCCATTCTTGACTGATCGAAGCTCGGAATTCGAAGTTTGGATGGACTACAATGATTTCTCGCAAGATCCTCTTGAGGCACCGACGGAGAAATTCTCGCAACGACAACGAGGAGAGAGATGGGTTGAGTTCACGGAACTCGTTGGAACCCTTGAACCCATCGGAGCTCCACTCGTGTGCTCTACTTTCAATTTGGTATTGTTATATGCGAAATGATCGATGAATCCGTCGCTGGAGGAGATGGCGAGCGGAGTATTAGCTTCGAGTTGTTCTACGACGACGGCGGACTCCGCCCCCTCCCAGCGAGCATGTCGGAGTTCTTGCTCAGATCTGGCATGACAGGCCAGTTGGACAGGCAGCGAAAGGGGAGCGGCAGGAAAAAGAGAGAGGAGGAGAGAGATAGGAGATTTGGTATAACCAATCTCAAGTTTTCACAAAATTAGAACCCTACACATCAAAAGCAACTCAATATCAACCTTTAGATAAAATCCTATAGATAGTGTCTCTAAAAAGGATTCTATCATATCATCTCCCATTATAATCATACGTACTTCAAATAACCAGTTTGCAACTGTATGTTTGAGGACCCAAAAACAGATAGGGAAGTCAGCAGCATTTAGTTCATCTTTAGGCATTTGGTCAGCCTTGGCCAGTAGAGCAGTTGGGCAATCGAGCTGGCTTAAATTAACTACACGCCAACCGACAATGTTGATTGATTTCATCCAATGATTATCTCATTAATTTCACACATATTCATAGACTTAAAAATAAATAAAAAATAAAAAAAAGTTTGTGTGTACATGAGGAATCTCTTTCTTTTTATCTATCTTCTAGTACAAGTTAAGCACGGTTAAATTAACTAATTAAGTTTGCAACTCCATCATTTGAGGAAATTAAATCACTTTTGTAGGTTACCCCGAATGAATTTACAGATTCTGATTTTGTATTGGTTTAATAGTAAAGGAATTTTCGTGTGACTCCGAAGTTGCATTATCGATAGGAACAGTTGTTTTAATAATTAGATTAAACTTTTAAAGATCTGATCTAAAATTGAAGACGCTGTAAATTTTTAATATGAACACTCATAATTCAAATCATTAAAAATTACTTTAATTATTAAAAATAGTTCTACTAATAATGCATAATAAGACATCCTATCATAAAAGAACTTAATTATTGCAAATATTACCTTAAAATTAGTAACAATCAAACATAAGGCCAAACTAAAAAACTCTTACAAAAAGGTAAAAAGCTAATGATTCCGAAGCTTTTACTACTAGTAAATTTTTTTTTTACCCAATTACCTTGAAACGACAACGGCTGATATCTTAAGGATATGGTGATTGAAAATTGATTAGTATCTAAAACAAAATCAGCAACAAATTTAAATCAATAAATTTGAAACTATTATCTAGATTCTAGCGCCACCAAACTAAATGACTAAAAAAATATATTACCTAATTTGGTCTTAGAATTAGCAAACAAACCAAAAACCAAATATTTAATATGAATTCCTTACCCTACTTTCCATGAAAAAAAAAAAAAAAAAAACCCTCTCTTTTTTTTCATTTTACACCTCTTTTACTTGCTTTATCTACTTCTACAACTACAAGTCTACAACAACCAAATACGGTAATAGCAAAAAAATTTAAAAGAACAATCAGCAAAAAATAAAAATAAAAAAAAAAAAATAAAAGAGAAAAAGAAAAAGAATGAAGAAAAGACCACGCACTACTTGCTATTATTGTCGTTTAATGGTGGCAATGACGTCGCAGACGACGGAGACGACGACTTCTGCTTTCTGTAGCGGAAGAGATAGATAAAAGCGGAAGCCAATAGCAACGCGACACCTGTAATCCCACGCCACACTCGCCCACCACCAACACATGCCTCATGTGATCCCTCCCTCCTCCTCCTCCCCCGCCGCCGCTTCCCGGACGCCGGACCACCACGAGGTGTCGCTCGAGTTCAGCGCCTTCGGCAATGCGACGTTCGACGACGGCGACGAACCCGATCTCCCGTCTCCAGCGAAGAACGACTGCATCTCCGGCGACCTCTTCCTCCCCGGCGGCGGCGACTCCTGGTACGCCAGGCCATGATCTGACGGCCGCAGCTCCCGACCGTCCGATCCCGGACATCGCGATCGCAACGGCGGCGGTGATGATGATCGTCGACGCAATCGTGCTTTGTACGCCATTCTCTCTCTAACTTTCTCTCTCTTGTTTCTCTCTCTTAAGCAGTGGGTTTGTTTGAGTAGGGGATGGCATAAATGGGAGATTAGAACTGGTTTTAAATGTAAAAAATTGGGAAAAATTGGATAAAATTGGAAACGGCGACGTTTTGTGGACGTTAAGTTTGGTTGTTGAATGCTTTTGTCGTTATAGAGAAACCGGGTGACTAGTTGTCGGAAAACAGCTTCTTTCTTTAATTATCTTTATTTTCTTTAAAAAAAAAAAAATTTTCTAAAGAAAGAAAAAGGCCTAATAACCGCCGCTGCCTACTTTGTCTTCTTTCGTAATTTTAAGTTAAGATCCTTTTACCATGAAAGTTTTCACAGGCGTCCCTGTTGCAAGTGAAAATTACAAAATACACTAGGAAAAACATATAATTGGTTCAGAATGATACTTTGAAAAAATTGTAACATATAACATATTTTATATAGTTATTTTTGAAAATTACAAGAGGTTTTTTAAAATATTAAGTTATAATATATTTTTACGGATGAATATTTAGATTTTCTAATAAATACTTTGATTTTCTTCTCTCTTCTATGATGCTGTTTCACGACCGTACCGATGCTGACGATGTCGAGGACAGAGAGTTACAGCAAAGAAAAGAAAGAGAAGGGAGTTTTTAAAAATGAGTAATTTCACTATTTTTATATATTTATATGAATATAATATTGATTATTAGTTTTTAAAAATTATATTATAATTTAAATTAGAGTCAACAAATATCTATTTAACTATTTCTCTCTATCTCAAATAGTAAGCCGTTTGATTTACAAATTGTCTAATCTTTGTACTGTTCTGATACTTACATGACAATGTTCTCCAAAAAAAAAAAAAAAATTAAAACAACTATCTAGTCTTATCAAATATTATATATTATATATTATATAAATATAAAGGAGTATAAGGTCTACAAATGCCAAAATTGTACTTTGAAACAAATGGATTTACTTTTCATCTCACGTAATATAATCCTATAAATGTCTATGCGTTACATGAGTTATATAGTGCACGATTTTCCTTTTCTAATTAAACTGTTATCTTCTCTTCTCAAGTTCATTATTCTCTTCCAAGGTTTCACTAAAAACGACATGACGTTAATTTATTCATTTGTGGAATTTGAGAGGACATTCCTTAGTTATGTCGTTTTAATATGAAGATGACTTTCTTTGTTCACTTTAAATTGAATTCTTATTATTTCCGCAACAATTGAAGAGTGTTTTTTTTTTTTTTTTAAATCAAAGATTGAAGAATTTAGTTTCATGCTTTTTCTTGCTTTCTTCTTTTACAAGATGTTTTGCATCTTTAGCCAGGGGAAAAAAAAAAAGTTTGTATTCTTATGTTTTACGACTTTGTTTTTGTTAGTTTACATGGTAAATACTCACTATTTCTAGTAAACATTCTCGTGACTAAAAGATAAGGTGGGGAAATTGAAAGCTTTGGGACTCTCTTTAAATTTATTCGGGCATATATAGCGAAGCTTTTTCCCTTTAAAATTGGGGTCAAGATTCAAAGTTTGCATAGCTACTGGTCCAAAGAGAACCTTTAAGTTGTTCCAAAGTAGCTTAATTGCGACGACCTTCTTGAGTAGGGCCGAATACTACCGACCAATCAGCCCTTGCCATGTGCCCCGTCCCCAATAGATCGATCTCCTAGAGGGTCGAGGATCGAGCAAGCCAGCCAACCATTGAATGTTGAGAAGTCACTACATGTTCATGCTCCAATATCTAAGGATCAAGCATCTTTTGGGATCAGGGACGGAGTCACCTTGGGCTTGTTAGTTTCAATGAAATTTTCTTCTTCTTCTTCTTTTTTCTTCACTCTTTCGTCATAAAATCCCCTTGCCATTTCTATTCTAATTGCAAATTATATAACCTTAATTTTCAAAATCTCAATAAATGCCCTAATCTTTTATGAGTTTTTTTAACATAACTTTTCCTAATTATACCTCATTTATTTAATATTTAAAAACTTGAATAAACCAAACTTTTACAATACTAGTTAAGTTCGTACATCCTTTTAACATGAGAATGTCAGTGTAATGGAACTCCTTGGCATTTAATTAAACATAACCAGTAAAGGAGCCACATGTAAATAGTTGCAAATGCCCCCATTCACATTTTGAGAAATTAATTTTTAGTTCCAAAAAAAATTTATTTGTATTATTATTTTATAAGAAAATTTTCATTTGCGCTCAAATTTTGATATGTTAAATTTTACTTTTAAAATGTCAATAGAATTTAGTTATTCGCCTATTTTGTAAGAAAATTTTCTTTGCGTCTACACGCAATAGTTAAAATATATTAGTTATGTCTACATTTTAAGCATAAATTATCTCTATTTTTTTATAACGGCCCCACTGACAAAATTTTCTGACTCCGCTGTTGGGCTTAGACACTTACACAAGCTACTTCATCGGCTCATTTTATGTGCCCTAGAGGAGATGTCACAATATACATAGAAGAAAATCATCTCCTTCTAATTGTTGCTTTGAAATTACCATTCTTCTTAGAGCTAAGATAGGGGGCTTCGCGAGTCCCCAACTCTGCTAATCACAAGGGTTAATCTCACGATCAGGTCAGCTCAGCCCTCGGTGACTACCGGCGTTGGGGGTAATCCATATTTTGGTTTTGCATAACCACAACTTATCTAAAGCATCATAGTTTCTTACCATGAAGAAGATTCACAACGGTAGACCGCACTTTTGTCAATTATGAAATTCGAACTAATAGCTCTATTTTGGATCCTCATGTCTGGCCTTAGTACTTTGCGCTAGATCCAACATACATACTGAGTTATAATTGGCCAGAAAAATGATTTTAGTAAGAGCGCTATAAAAAAAAAAAGAAATATTTTCTTTTCTTTCTTTTTTTTTTTTTTTTTTCTAAAAGAAAGACATAATTATATATTTTAATATTATTAAATGTGAGTACAAGAAAAAGTTTTATACAAAACAAGTGTATAATTAATTTTAGAAGTAAAAATTATACCATCAAAATTTAAGTGGGGGCACAGTTATAATTTTTCTTATTAAATGAGGGTACAATAGAAATTTTCTGAAATTTTCAGGTTAACAATTAATTTTTAAAAATATGACGCCCTCACTAGTATGAATGTGGTTCCGCCCCCTCACTGGCATGAATGTGACTCCGTCACTGATTATAATAGTAACCTGTTAAAAATATTTATTACACATTGTTGTACAAATAATGTACGACAACTAATTCGTTATTCCTTGTGTCGTCATTGTTATTTTCATATACTTTATCTTTCGTCAATTAAAAAACATGAAATCGATTCATTTTTCCAACATTAGAATGTAGCTAGAGAAATGTTATACATATAGCATCATAAGTTCAAAAGTGCCAAAATGCCAAAATTTTGTAAAATCTATATAAAACTGAAATTACCGTCCAAGTTTTGTTTACCCCTAACAAGTGACGAACTACTTTTCTTATAATGTGCATCAGTTTCCCGAAATTCAAATTGGATTCATAGCATTAGTCGAGGTTGAGGTCCAGGGTTCGGTTCTCAAATAAGCAAAATTTGTAGAATATTCAATATATAAGATCTCTCAAAGCAAAATAAGATAAATACATCCTTTAAAAAGAAAAATAAAGAAAAATTAGAACGAGTGACCTATATTTATTATCTAATTTCATAGATAGTTCAACTTCCTTTTAATTAGTTAATGGTTTAATGTTTATGTTTGTTTAACTAATTCTCATTTCCCCCAAACACCTACCCTCTCTCTCTCCCCTCTCTCCCAACTTTCTTTTTCTCCCTCTGCCCGTTTCTTCTTGGCCGTTGTTGTGTTTTCCTTCGTGTTTGTTCGATTTCAATTCATTCTTTGAATTGCAATTGAAATCTAAATGTTTGTTTTTGTTTTTCGTTTGCATTTTTTATTTGTGAATTTCGATTTTAACTTAGGTTTTATGCAAGATTATTGGCTTATCATTTTGCTTTTGCTTGTTTTATTTTCTCTTCACTTTGGTTTCGATGATTTTCGGGGTTTTTGTTCATCAATTTTGGAAAAAAAAAAAAAAAAGTGTTTCGATCCATTTTTTCATTAATATGTGTTTTCTCGTGTTTTGATATGTTCATGGTCAATCAGTGATTGACTGAGGGTCAATCAATGATTGATTATTAGTTAATTAGTGATTAACTTTCATCTCAAATTCCTTCAAAATTGACATATCCTTTTTACACTCGTTTAGTCATTGATTATGCTAGAGTCAATCATTGATTGACCATTAGTTAATTGGTGATTAATTACAATCATTCAATGACTAATCATTAATTAATCAGTGATTAATCAATGATCAATCAGGGATTTGTTTGTCGTCAATTAGTGATTAACTATAAAAATTTGTGAGTTATATTATCATATTCAATGATTGACCAATAGTCAATTAGTGACTAATCGTGGTCAATCAGTGATTTATCGATAGTCAATTAATGATTAACTAACGATCAATCAATGATTAACTATAAAATATGATCAATCACTGATTGACCATTTACAAAATTAGTTAACTATTCTAAAAAAAATGTATTTTAACTAATTTTTAAAAGCTTAGGCTTTTTAACTAATTTTTAAAATGTTGGTTCATTTATTAAAAAACTCATTTAAAAAGGCTATTTACTATAAACCCCAAAAATAAAAGATATCTACATAGTTTTTTTTTTTTTTTGGGAGTATAAGTTCGAAATAGAAAAATTCAATAGAAGTTGAAATCTATATTGGATTGGCATTTAAAAGAGAGAAAACGGAGTATTATATATATATCAAAAAGGATTATTTACGTACATGTTTATTTATTTATTTATTTTTGAACTTGGGGTTCATGTTTTGAAAAAAATCTAAATTTTTATTTATTTGTAGAAATGTCTAAAACATTGCTTCTAAAGATATTATTACCCTTTAATATTAAAGTAAAATAAAACAATAAAGAAATGTAAATGAAAAAAAAAGTAAAAGTAAAAGTAAACCAACATTAAGTGTTATGACGAAACAATAAATTGTTCAAAAGGAACAAAAATGTTAAAATATAAATTTATATATTTAATTATCCTTGCAATGAACGTTACAATCATCATTCAGAAGTAAAAAATTATCATAATGATATAATCGTTATCTTAAAGAAACAATCACTTTCAAACAGCATGTAAACTTTATAAATTAACTATTAAAACAAGCTCAATAATAGTGAAAATAGGCATTATCATATATACGTTACAATAATCATAAAAAAAAAACCTAGCACTAAATGAATATGTTTTTAAAAAACCTAAATCATACTAATAAAAATTTATTAAAATAAAAAATTGATCATTAAGATAAAAATAACAACAATGACAAAAAAACAAATAGGGAAAGAAATCTGACTCACAATGAATGAAAGTAAAGTTCAATATAATAAATGAGCAAAAAAGGTATTGCAAGTATTTATTTATTTAAAATAGACATATATGTAATATTATAAAAAAAAAATCGACTTATTTTAAAAGGGGTCCTAGATACATTTCTCGGATAAGTGAAAAATTCATGTTGAATTTGATTTGGATTGGATTTTTTCAAGCCGAATCTTTGATCCAAACAATGGCATAGAGAGAGAACTTTTCGGTGGGCCTTTTTACTATCCATAGGAAATGTAATTTAAATCATTTTGATTAACTTTTCAACATCTTGACAACAACAAAATTATTGAACAATACCCTCTCCCATACCTGAATTCTATCAACAATTTGTAATTGAGCTAGTTATCTTTTCAAAATTTAAGATTGGATTATTCACTACAATTCAAGCAGCAACCAAAAAAAAAAAAAAAAAATGGCAGGAACTCATTTAAGAAAAAATATTTTTAAAAGGACAAATTAGGAAGAAAAGTTATTTAGGAACATATAAAACAAAATTTAACAGGAAAAGGGTCAAAAATCATTTCGACTAAGACGCACACTTCTTTAAAATAAAATAAAATAAAATATATATATATATATATATATTTAAGTATCGTGGAAGAAAACAAAAGTGACAAAAAACGGTTATTATAGTAAAAAAGAGTGACAGTGGTGGTTAGTAGGTTAAAAAATATATACAATTTTGTAGCAAGGAATTTTGGAAATAATATGATGATTGTAAAGTGTTGCAGCCATAATCATAATTATATTCTTGATTCCATTATAATGTATAAAATTTAAATCTTTCCACCTTTTAAGTTCAAGAAAAATATGAGGGTTGTAAAACCAATAAAAAAAATTTGGTTTTCTGTGACTGAATAACTTTATTCTTTTCTTCTCGAGATTTCTCCATATTTGACATGACTTTCTTAATAGAGAAACCGGAGAAAAGGAGATAATAATAGTTTTTTCTTCAGAATTAAATAAATTTCACAATTCACACCCCCAAATCTTTCATTTTTTTTTTTTATTTAAACTCAAACTTTAAAAGTTTTATAAATTTCTTATTTCAAGTCGAAATGAGATTATTGTTATTATATTTTTAAGTTGTATAAAATGACAAGTAACGAAACAAGATCTCTATTGTTATTCTTTTCGAAAAGCATTTCAAGGTTTTACAATATCTACCTATTACAATTCATTTTCAACCAAATATAAATTTACAAACATTGACTTATTTTCAAAACTCCCACTCTACCTGATATTCCAAACACCCCCTAAAATATTTTTTCAGCTAAAAAAAATGTGAAAAAAGTAATTATTTAAATTTATAATTTAATTATCGTGTTCCTTTGGAAAGAATGTGAAAAATGTTTACGAGCATTATTGATATTAAACACTATTATTAATAAAAGGTGAATCATATAAATAAATCTTATATTATTGAATCGTATTTAAGGAGTTTATTAGTAAATGACTCAGTTATTTTTTTTTTACTTGTTAAATAATCTTTCAAAAAATTTTATTAATAAAGGGGGTGTTTGGTAAAAAGTTCATTTTAAACTAAACTATATTTTTTTCAACATGTTTTTTGTCTTTTTCTGAAAAATTTTTTTGTCTTTTATAAAAAAGTTTTTTATCCTTTCTAAAAAATTACTATTGAAACTTAAAAATCTTAAACTAAACTCATTCACCAAACACCCCAAAATAATTTCAGAATGAATGATTGAAAACAAACGGTTTTTTAATCGGTCGTTTCAACGTTGAAACGAAAGAAGGAATGCACCTTTTGCACTGTTTGAGAGAGGATAGGAATCAACATTACCAGCCAAAAACGATGACATTTCAGCGGGCCCCACTAGATAGCGTAGAAAATCGTTTCCAAGTGATTCTCACCTTTCAAAAACTAGTTAATCCTCGTATCAGTATCCTCACTTCCCGCTCCACGACCTCTTCCCAATTTGCCCTCCCTGCCGATGGCAAATTACTCCCCCCCACATTTGCCACTGCCTCAGCAGCCTAGCCACTCTCCGGCGACATTCTCCGCTCACCCTCTCCGGCGACAGGCGGAGGACGGGCCCGGAGTTCGTGGACAGCGTGTTGCGCCTCGCCCGTGGACTTCTCGGCCTCGGCATTGGCTCCGGCGATGTCGTCGCCGTTGCCGCCTTTAACAGGTAATTTCAGAAGAAAAGGCAGTGCTGTCTTGGAAATGAAGAATTTGTTAGCAATGCCTTGCATAGCAAATTTGTTATGCTTTTTTTTTTTTTTTAATTTTTTTAAAGTTAAATTTTTTTGGTGGCAGTGATTTGTATTTGGAATGGTTGCTTGCAATAGCATTTGTTGGAGGGATTGTTGCTCCACTTAATTACCGATGGGTGAGTCCAAATCTAAAGTTTTTTATTTCATTTTATTTTATTTTTCATGACACATGGGCCCGTGTTATGTTATATCTCTATTATAATCGTGTCCAAAAGTTTTCGAATTTGATAATTTTACTCTTAAACTTTTTTTGACAATCAATTCCCTGAACTTACAATTTTTGTAATCGTCAGTCTTTTTGTTTAAATTTCTGATGGTTTTTTTTTTTTTTACATGTGACTTCTACGTGATATCTAAAAATGGGCATTATTTGTCATTGTTACTTAATTTCAATACAAATACCTATGACACCCCAGGATCCTGCATCAATAAAACCATTCAGTTATATCTCCATTTAACAAGAAAAATTATAATTGCGTTCTTGATAATAAAAACTTACAAGTCCGTCCCTATATAGTTAAAAATCAAAATTATAATTCTATATGGTGCTCCTTAAAAACTTTCTAGCTCTGCCACTGCAAACTGATAATCAAAACAATTTGGAAAAAAATCAATGGTGTTATTGTCAATCTCACACACACATTAATTTCTGATAGAGCTTTGAAGAGGCACTTTATGCAGTGGAGGCAGTGAGGCCGGTGATGTTGGTGACAGATGAGAGCTGCAACATTGGGTCTTTAAACCTCCAAAACCTTGATTTACCTTTCCTGAGGTGGCATGTTTCCTTGTATTCCTCTGCCTCGGATTTCTTAACGAATTGTACGTCGTTTTGTTTCGGCCATTCGCATGAAAAGCTAGATTTTCTTGGAAGATTTTGTTTGATTTTGTCTCATGATTCTTGTTTTTGCCCAGCATTAACTACTGAAACAATTAAGGAGCATTCGCAATCTTTGAATGATTTGTCATTGGATTACTCGTGGGCACTGAGGGCGCTGTTCTTATATGCTTCACTTCTGGTATGAGCTCTTTGATTTCTCTGTTGTTTTTCTCTCTCTCTCTCTCAAACTTAATGCTTGTTAGAGATGTCTAAAGAACCAACTTCAGGAATAGTGAAACTTACATTGGCGGTGGCTAAATCCGTGACTGATTTTCGTGAGAAGTCCGACTAGAAGGAATCACGGATGCATTGAAATCGATAAAGTTTGACAAGAAATGGTTGCTATGTTTCAAGCATGTCAAGCTTGTAAGGGATAAGCTCACACTAACCCGAGGGAAGGGATTTTCCTCGGGAGGTATCAGGAAGCTTCTGTGGTGTTGAGTTGGAAATCCTTGTCACAAATGCAACTGAGATATGAAATTTATCGGAATATAAACTCTAGGACTTTATGGAGACTTTCCCTTTGTTCAATTTGTGTCCGCAAGAAGACTATTCAGACCAAATCACATGAAGTTTCCAAAAGAAGACTACTCAGATTCTTATTATTGTCCAATGTTTGATTTATAGGAACCACAGGAAGGCCAAAGGGAGTCACCATAACTCATTCAGCTCTGATCATACAGTCCATGACTAAGATTGCCATCGTTGGCTACAGCGAGGACGATGTACGCCTTTCCTCAGACGAAATATGACTATTTGCGTTAGTCACGGTTTGCAATATGACGAGTTTGTGTCATTGATAGTGTTTCTACTTTGGTTATCTGCAGGTATATTTGCATACAGCTCCATTGTGTCATATCGGTGGTTTGTCATCAGCCATTTCCACGCTATTGATTGGAGCTTGCCATGTCATTTTACCTAAGTTCGAGGCCAAATCAGCCCTTGAGGCTATACAACACTACAATGTCACTTCTCTGATCACCGTTCCTGCAATGATGGCCGACTTGATTTCCACTGCGAGGTAGACATGGAATAAGGCTTCTCAGAACTTATTTCCTTCATGTTATGTATTACACTTAATGACGGTAATTTATTTCGTTGTCGTCGGTTTTCCTAAGTACGAAATACGTATTTGGAATCTTCCAGGGGGAATGCGACTTGGAAGGAAATAGAGAGTGTCAAGAAGATACTAAACGGTGGAGGAGGACTATCAGTTGAACTCACCAAAGAAGCTATAAAATTATTTCCAAGAGCCAAGCTTCTCTCGGCTTATGGTGAGTCTCTCTTATCCCATTGTACTCCTCCATATGTATTTGCTATATTTGATACTTCCCGCTAGGGCTAGCTCAGCGGGTGGGAGAGTAGGGATTTGCATAGGAGCTCTCAAGTTCGAAACTTGGGGGAGCGTTTTCATTTCATTTCTCTTTAAATACCTGAGGTTGAATAACTTACTAATTTCTTACGAAGGAATGACCGAGGCATGCTCTTCGCTAACCTTCATGACCCTATACGATCCAACACTTGGAAAAGTATGGAACAAACAAAACCAATTTCAGTTCATGAACCCCGAGGCATCTGTGTTGGAAAGCCTGCTCCGCACGTAGAATTGAAAATCTGTTTCGATGACTCTTCTAGCGTCGGGAGAATTTTAACAAGAGGCCAACATGTTATGCTTGGATATTGGGAGCATACTCCCTTAAAAATGGCGTCAAACTTCATAAACCAAAATTGGCTCGACACTGGTGACATTGGTTACATCGATGGCCATGGTAATCTGTGGCTCGTCGGAAGAACAAAAGGTCGGATCAAAACTGGAGGAGAGAATGTTTACCCCGAGAGAGGTAAGGATCATAAGCATAAAAACCGCATTGACAGAGTTCATTCTTTTCTTGCTCTTAACGAGTCTAGTTCTTTTATTTAGGTAGAGACAGTTCTCTCCCAACACCCCGGAGTTGTTGGTGTTGTTACCGTTGGAATTCCTGATGCCCGCCTGACGGAGATGGTTGTCGCTTGTATTCAAATAAGAAGAGATTGGCAGTGGTCAAGTAGAAGTTCTGAGCACTCAATTGCAAAGCAAAAGAAGATCTTGTCCCAGGCGATTCTCCAACGGTTTTGTCAAGACAAGAATTTAGCTCGGTATTGCGCTCCCTCCAAAAATCCGTACTTCACTTATTTTTTTTAACAGTCTCGATCATCCGTTGTGGATAATCGGGTACTGATAAACCAGTTTTTGTTCTAATCTTTTTTTCAGGTTTAAGGTACCAAAGAAATTTATATTATGGAATAAGCCATTTCCACTCACAACTAGTGGCAAAATAATAAGAGAACGAGTTCAACAAGAAGTTGCGTCTCAATTACAATCTTTACATAGCAACTTGTGAATGTATGTTTATTTATTTATTTTTATTTAATTTTCGTTAATGATTTTTTTTTTTTTTAGTTTGTTTATACAGTTTTATTTATTATTTATTTACTTTTGGCTGCTAAATTTACGGCTAAATTCATGAAATCAGGTTTAAAGGGCAAATTTAGCAAGATCACGTGCATTTGCATAACCATACGTAGAGATAATGAATTCGGCTTATATGTATACTTCTTCATGTGCTCTTCACGCCCCCTAATAAGATTATAATTTTTTTTTTTTGTGAATTCCAATAAGATTATAATACGTCAATTAAAATGTAATATCCATAAAAAAATCATGTATAACTCAACCTCCATGTGGAAGAGTTCAAATCCCCTTACCCCAAGTTCAAACAACCAAAAAGAGAAGAGACAGAGACAGAGATCATAATTATTTATCATAATCACCAGGTGTAATAATTTGCATTCCTCTTTATTTTTAGGCTCATCTTCCATGCACTTCGCATAAATAGTTAAAAGTTTTACAGAATATCTATATCTATATATATATATATATATATTATCTATATTTCTCACTTTAACACTACTTCTGTTAAGACAGAGAACCAAATGTGCATCACTTCAGCGGATTTGT
>BKCH01002346.1:0-29627 GCA_008635985.1 Ficus erecta
TCCCTTCATCTTTCCCTCCAACCAAACGCACCATTATTTGATTGTAGCAAGCTTCTTTATGATTCCTACTTAAGGTATTAATAAACTAGACAACCATCTGCCCTTCCACCATTCGCTTCAACAAGATAGATATTTCATCGAGAAAAGCACTTAAATGACACAAATTTAAAAACATTACACTAATATGATACAAAAATTAATACTAAATTAATAAATACAAAATAACGCTAAAATCTGAGTCATATAATCATAGATGGAAAAACAAAAAATGGCTCCTTGGAGGCATCAAATAAGTAGCCAGTAAACGTTGGCTTTTACACTGCTTTATATAAACTCGATCACTTCATAAAGAAAATGGTATTCGATAGGATTCCTTCCTCGAGGTGTAAAAACTATAAGTTCAGGCGAAAGAAGATCTGTGGCCAACAATAGTAGAGTAAGCTCTATCTACCCTTGTTCCTTTCAAGGTGAGTATTTTAACCGCCCCCCCCCCCCCCCCCCCCTTTTTTTTAATTGATGCACTTTAAATTTATCATAGAGTTATAATTACACCCTAAATTTTTTAATTTTGGTAAGTTTGTACTATAAACTTATAAATCTATAGCATTACACCCTATTGATAAAACAATGTTAATATTTTTATAAAAATTGGTACTTTACTTATATATAGATTGTTAATTAAGAGTATGAAATTTCCTTTTTAATTAATGTTAACCTAAATTTATATTTGGAAAAAAGTTAATTCAAACGTTTAAATTTGATATAACTTAATTAAAGATCTTAACCTCAATAAATTGGGATTAACATGAATAAAAATAATTATTTATATCATGAATTAACAACACATGTACAAATCACATATCAATTCCCTTCAAAGATTAATATTATTGGCAACGGGGTGTAAATTGTTACATATTTACAAGTTCAGGGTATAAATTATTAAAATTAAAAGTTCACGGTGTAAATTATAATTTTACAATAAGTTAGGATGTATCAATGTAAAAAAGTATATTTTACCCGTTCATTAGAGTGTCCAAGTATGCCGGACCTTGATGGGACATGATAAACCTAATTCTTTTTTGGACACTGATTTAAAAACCCCCAACCACTTAATTAGTTATTTTTAAAGTTATGATGCACTTATTCAATTAGAATGTTATAATATGTAATTTATTAATTTTCGTATGTAGATCTTACCTTTTCTTTTTTCTTTTTTTTTTCTTTTTTATATAAACTTACTTTCGTTTGTTATAATATGTATTTTCGTATGTAGATCTTACTTATATCATGTTGAATTGTGTGATTATTGTTCATTTTAATATTAAAACTTATACATGAATAATGAATTGAGTTATTAGAAATATGTTTCACTAAACGGGTTATCCCAAGAGTAGTGGTTTAGTCAGTTTTTTATTTTAGTGGGGCATACCCCGTTGTCCTATAGTTCTTTGTCCTCTTTTGTCTCCTTACTTTTTGTTAACCAATGAGTTTTTTAGGATAATTGGTTAAAGACTAAAAACTAAAGATTTTAGTGGGGATAACAAATTTTGAATGTGGGCAAAATAAGCAAATCTAGTGTTCATTTAGATTATAGGTTGGATTTGAGTTTTTTTTTTTTTTTATAATAACTTTTTTGTATTCAAATTAAATGTATGAATTGAAATGTGTGTTTAGAAGAGAGAAAAATGAGTATTTTAATAATCTCTAAAAAGTGAAAAATTGGCAAAAAGGATAATGGTAACCTCGTCGTTAACTACTAATCTCTGTGAGTAAGCGTGACGTTGTAATTGACCAAGAGGCTGAGTTTAAATTGAAAAATGGAAGAAATAATTAAACAGCAATTCTCAGTAAATAATTGAAGTAAATAAAATATTTTTAAACTATTTTGAGTAAATTACGGTAAATAACAAATTTACTTTGTAAATAACCTATTATTAGAAGTAAATATGTTATTTACTTCAATTGTTTTAAAATTTTGCTATTTTATTTTATTTATTTTTAAAAAATGCAATTTACTATGACTTATGTTGCAACATTTAGATTCAAAAAATTTTTTTAAAAAATTTAGATTCAAAGTGGTGACTTCAAACGCATACTAAGGTCCTATTGGTTGGTCACTTGAGTTGGAGTTTGGGAGATATTTTATTGGAGTTAAATTTAGTTTTGAAAATATGTGTCTAGTTAAAAATGAAACTATTTGGAGTTAAAAAATTGCCAAAACTTGAAATGTATTTGGGCAAATAAAAGCAAGATGAATCTTATTTCGTTTCTCTGTTAATTTATGCAATTTAAAAAAATATCATCTCATATCGACTTAAAATAAGTATTTATAAATTTTTAAAATTTGAGTTTTTAATAGAGATTTGAAGATGAAAATAATGAAATTTTGTTTACTTTTTGAGAAAAAGAAAAAAATATTTAGAAATGCTTGGTTGGAGTGAACCCAACCAAACGGATGCTAAGGGCAACATTTGACATCTAATTTCAAATTTTTTTTTTGGTCTTTTTCCTTCAATTAAAAAACTACTTTTCACTATTCCATCTACAAATGTTTACAGTAAACTTAATTTTTAAAAGTCCATAATTTTGTTATTTTAAGTCCAATTAGATTGTTATTTTTTTTCAAATTACATAGAATTTCAAGAGCAACGAAATAAGATACATATAGATATATGTTTTTATTTTAACACAATTTAAAATTTTACAATTTTTTACTCCAAATAGTTTTTATCTCCCAAACTCATATTTCCAGAACTACGTCTAATTCCAACCCCAAAACTAATATACGAGCCCATTTGGGGGCACATTTGACACCTGATTTCCATAATTTTTTTTTTATTAAAAACTACTTTTTTACTATTCATATATGGAGATGTTTATAGTAAACTCAAAACTTTAAAATCTATAACTTTGTTAATTTAAGTCTGAGATGATTTTTAAATTACATAGAATTTTGAAAGAAACAAACTAGATCCATGCTGATGAAATTTTTTTTCCTGAATACATTTTAAAGTTTTTACCCTTTTTTTTTTTTACTCCAAAACAGTTTTTTTTTTTTCAACCAAACACATGCTTACAAAACTCAAATTCAAATATCTTCAAAACTATATTTTCAAAAACCTCCTTCAAACGCCCCGTACATGTCCAAAAAAACTCATCCAAACGGGTCCTAAAATTTCAAGTTTTCATAATGGGTGGGCGATTAGAACATTGTCCCACCCCGGGCCTATTCTATTGCCATTAGCATGTGGTATCGGAATTGTTATTCTGTTAAAAGTAAACAACTATAGTGTATACAGTGGGGGGGGGGGGGGGGGGGGGGGGGGGAGGACTATACTGCTATAATGTATTTCGTACTGATCTTTGTTATAATGTTGGATTTATAAAAATAAAAGCTCCTAGGATTTATAAATGTAATCTTACTCAGTTATGATAAAATGTTTGGTCCATGTGATAATTAGCCATGGGACATAAATATGGAATAACAAGGACCTTATATTGACTACTTGATACATAGCAATGACTCATTTTGTTTACCTGTATTAATCTCGTTATCTTAATACATACAATGAAGCAATTATTGAAAGCAAAATGAAGCACAAAAATAACTTGATGAATAAAACAAATTCCCTATAACAAGTGAATAAAACAGACATTAAAAAAAAAATAAAACAGAAATTATTATGAGTTGACCAAATAGGTATATACTATATACTACTACTTCTTTGAAGAGGTTTACAGGATAGAGCAAGAAAAATATTACTAGAAGTAATATAGCATTTGGGTATAAAAGAAAAATTCAGAAATTATAACAAATAGATTAGTTCTTAAAAATATTAAAATATTTTAGATAAATATTTACCTCTTTCTTCAAAATAAAAAAAATAAAAAAAAATAAAAGAATTAAAGGATGATATACATAGGGAAATTCAACGGGTAATATCGAACATATAATGGACCCTATTTGTTTGTAATAATCACCGTGAAACGTATAAATTGAGATGGAACTATTTATTAATTTTAGTTGGCATAAATTGAAATGAAAATTTCACTAATACACGTGAAAAAAAATTTAAATCAAATATGATATTAGTATAATATTATTATAGTATGAATGGAATCAAGAAAACATGAAAACTTTTAGTGTCATTATCCAGTTGACCATCAATTATCAATTGCTTATTATCATTTTATGATTTATTGAATCAATTATATGAGAAAAAAGATTAATGAATCTAACATGTTAGTCAAACATGATGTAGAGAAGTAGCTATAGCCATACTATGAAATTAAGCTGCTAGAAGTGGACTTTAAGAGCTCACAGCCAATTAGAACCGCCAAAAATAAAATAGCATATTGCATATAGTGGACCAGTATTTATGTGAACCTAGTACATAAAGATATATACCAGCATATATACAATATAAAATAGATATATATATATATATATAGATACATTCATTGCATATATGTAGGTCATTTGCTTTCAAGTTACAAGAGCAAACAAAGATCATAATTTCATGTGCAGGGATATTATGAACCCAACCTACACATGCTTTTTGTCCACTATCTGCCAAGTGGCACTACAATTTTGTTAGGTAAGGACTAAGGAGGGCCTTACAAATTAGGGCAACATGAAAAAAAAACAATTATAATTGTAATGATTACCTAGCTATTAGGTTATTAAAAAACACTTTTTCTCCAAAAGCATAGATTATAATCATATTAAACCACCCCCCCCCCCCCCCCCTATTAAATATACAAGAAGGGTCCATATGAAATATAACTTCCAAACAGAATTTGCCTATTTAACTTCAAAACTCTCAAATTTATATATCACTTTTCTCTTTTAAATTTTAGTGAAATTCAAACTTTAAAGGTCCATAACTTCTCGTTTAAAGTTGAGATTGAGATGATTCTTATGTCTAAACAATTCCAATGATTAAAATGAATAAATAAGATCATCAGTATTACCTATTTCTTTTGAACTCATTTCAAAATTTTACACTTATTTACTTACATCACAGTTAATTTTCAATTCACATTTTATACCCAAACACATATTTCAATTTCAACTTACAAACTTCAACTCCAAATATTGTTCCAAAATGGCCCTCTAATATTATGTTTGGTAAAAGGGATAGAAAATATAACAAGGAAGAGGATGGAAAATATAAAAAGAAGGAAGAGTAAAATCGCTAGGTGATGAAAATGGAATAAATAAGAAGGGAGGTTTTCTGTCACGTTATTCGGTTAGAAGAGAAAGAGAATAGGGAAAAAAAAGAGTGTATAATCAAATACATTTTACAATTATAACCTCATATAAATTTGAAGATGATCAGATATTAAGGTCAAAATAGTTAATTTACTCACATTTGTTTTGTCAACTTTTTCCATGCACTTTTCTTCTCAAGTGTAAGATAAAAAATGATGGGCACTGTGGATTTCTAATTTTCCTCTCTATCAAATAACCAAGGATTTTTTGTTTTGTTTTGTTTTTTCACTTTACTAAACAAAGGCTAAAATATTCTTGTTAAAAAAAAAAAAAACAAACAAAATTCAAACACCTAAGGGCTAGATTCTAAATCCTTGAAATTCACTTTTGTGGTAAATTATAAATAAGGGTCGACCAGCACCAACCATTCCTTTGGTAACAATTGAGAATGTTTCCCACCTCTATTCCCTTCACTCATAAGAATCCAATAGAGAGAGAGAGAAAGAGAGAGAGAGATGATGGATAAGAAAAGCTATTGACTTTTAGATTTCACAAGGTTGACATTTTTACACAAAAGGCCATTCATATGTTCAAAGCATCCTAGGCTTGAAAACAAAATTTCAAAGTTGCCTCTCTCTCTCTCTCTCTCTCTCTCTCTCTCTCTCTCCTCTATTTCAAAGTTGCCTCTCTCTCTCTCTCTCTCCCTCTCTCCCCCGTCTTGTGATCACACATATATACTTAATGGGCTTATGATGGGAGAGGGCTGAAGGTGGAGTCAATGGCTACACAGACTCACTTGGTGTCTTCTTGTCTCCCTAGCTACGAATGTTATGATGATGGAGAAGCCCTTTTATATTGTTTGCCTTTTTTTTTTTTTCCTTTCCTTTCCTTTTCCTTTCCTTTCTGTTTCCTTGTTTTGATTGATTCTTGAAAATTAGACGCCTTGTGAAACTACTTAAACAATCACGTGATTTTACTATGATAAAGAACAAGATCACAAGAGAAAAATTGCACACCCGTCTTTTTCTCTCCTCTTGAGTCTTAACCCTAAAATCGGTGATGATTTACTGAAGGTAAAATTTGGACAATCGAGAATATAAGTGTGAACCGTTTCTAAATTGATATGGGGTTCATCCTTAGCACCCCTAGGAGGGGGTGAGGGGACTATCGCTGTTATTTTTACACTCACATTGGCCTCATTATACGATCGATTTATATGTTAACTCTACTTTTAAGTCACAATATAATTATATTTCACACACTTAATATTAAATTTTTTTTTTTAAAGGCACACAAAATGAAGGTAAATTAGGGTTTTGGAGAACACCAAGACCCCACCATTGTTGGGGTGAGGTCCATTTTACCCATGTTCCCATATATCAATAGATCCCATTTGCGTGATATTGTTTAATTAAAAAATAATGATAAAAAATTTAACAAGAAGAAAGTTGGCCTTTTTTCTTTCCCTTTTCCAGCCCCATATCCATCTTAGGGACCCACCCCCCCCCCCCCCCCCCCCCAAAAAAAAAAAAAAAAAAAAAAACAAAGTTATTTCAATTATATTTGGGTGGAGGAGATGGGCCGATTGGTGTAGACCCCCATTTCATGTCATGCACCAAAAGAGTAGTCTTAGAGACTCACAAAAACAATAATACCCCACCACCACACATTTCTCTCTCTCTCTCTCTAGAATTGTGTGCCTTTGCTTCAATTTTACATCTCTCTCTCTCTCTCCATGCATGATAGGAAGTGTAAGGTATAGCAAAGAGATTGGGATGGATATAATAAAGAGATTAAGAGGAAAGGTGATATATATATATATATATATATTTATATAGTATTAGGATTGTTTGGTCATGTGAGGGAAAATCTAAATATGTTTGCCACTCATAATTATGGTTTGTGCAATATGCATCATATAATTATAATACACGCTATGATTAGGAGTGGTATTTAAGTATATGAATTTAATTTGTCAACACTTCCTTTGAAGAAAGAAAAAGGCAAAAGAGAAAAAGGCAAGAGAGGTGTACAACTGTGCATTAATATCATTTGTCAACATATATGAATACATCAAGTACCAAAAAAACAAAACAAAACAAAACAAAACAAAATTTCCTTCTCGCATGTCACCATGACGGGTAAAAGAAAATTTTACGATATGTTTATATATAAGTATATTTTCTTATTCAGCAATCAGATTTACTATATTTGTTATGTTATTGTAATAATAATCAGTTGATTTTATTATATTATTATTTAGTGATACTTGTTTAAAATAAATTATTATTATTTAGTCATATTACACATAATTTTATATAAACGTATAAATATGTCACCTAGTTATTGCAAATTATTTTGTAGAAAGTTATAATTATTTGTATTTGTTTGATTGTCTGATACGAGAGTATTCGTATATATTAATATAAACATAATTTTATTTTTACCATGCAGTTCTTTATTAAATTATGTTAAATTATTATAATTTGGTTAAATTTGTTATGATTTTTAGTTAAAAATTGTCTTACTGAAAGTATTTTTCTTCTAATTCATTTCATTGTTTACATATATGGATGTTGAACAACAAATTGACACGCAAGCATTCTTTGATTAATGAGGGCTTTGTTTTTTTATCGCTTTATTCTACAATAGTGCATTTTAATATTATGATTTACATAGACCAATATATTTCGATATGTTATATTTACAATGTTAAATTCGTAACGAGTTCTTATCAAAGAAAAAGATCGTAATTAATAAGTGGTTTCCAGGCCAATGGAACACAAAAAAAAAAAAAAAAAAAAGGTAATAACTGGCATTTTCAATGACAACAACTTTTCTGAATATATATATATATATCAAACATATATGTATATGAGTTGATCCAAACATTCTTGTTGAGGAAAACAAAAATGTTAGTGTTCTTAACAGTTTTAAATATATTGCTAGAACCATCATTTTGCCCTTCATCAATGCCATCTCCACCTCAGTTCATATATATATATATATATATATATTCCGGATATTATCATATTTGTTGTCACTTTCTTATGCATGTTTCAAATAATTTCTAATGATCTTTCCTCTGTCCAATCGAATAATTTCTAGAAAAGCACATTATAATTATAAATAATTAACAGTTTAAATTTGCATTAGAAATGTGCAAAAAAAAAAAAAATACTATATCATGAACAAAAAATCCATGAAAATTACGTATTTTTCTCTCTAATTTCTAACACGTACCTACATGATAATTAAAGCTCATATTTTTGTTAAAATTATGCTGGGAAAGATGACAAAAGTAACAGAAAAAAAAAAAAGAGAGAGAGAGAGAGAGAGAAGAAGAAGAAAAAAGTTAAGTGTAAGAGAAGAAGAAGAAAAAGTTAAAGTGTAATTAGGAATTTTCATTCCGTATGATTGTGAATATATAGCTTTAGAATAATCATATTTATAAAATTATTATGTTAAGTTGGGTCACATCTTAAAATATAACTCTCTCATATGCTTTGATTACTAAAAAAGTATAGTCGTAATGCTTCATAATTCCCATATTTCCCATGACCATGATTAACTACGTCCATATTCATAAACATCTCAAATACTTAACGATTAATTTACATGTAAAAGTTGTATACATATATATATATATCATTAGTACAACGGCTTTAAACCATCGTAAAAAGATACAACAACAATTAAAAAATTATCGTGAAATTATTTCACTTTTTCAATTTTTTTTTTTTTTTTTGAACTTGACTCTATTTCTTCGTTTTCAAGAGATGCTTTCAATTAAAACCTTCGAGATTAGTAGTGTCCTGCATATGAGTAAAACTATATATACAGTAACATATGACAAATTATAAGAGATATTAATTGCTGTTATGAAAAGAATATTTCTGCACTAATTAATTGAATTAGTTGGCTTGCGTGCAGTAATTATTCACCAAAGAAGGTTTATAATTAACAATATCATATTGGATTTATCGAGGGGAGGGAACAAGATTAAACCCTAATTGGGAATAAAAGGTGGAAGGGTACCACCGGTGGTTTTGGTAAGCTCTACTTAGAGACTTCGTTTTTAGTAACTCTCAGGTTCGAAATGCGGTGTGTACAATGTCTAACCCTGAAGAGAAAAAGGCTATGTATCGTCTGCTCTTGAAACCTGGGGGTTATTAATTAGTTGTCGAAAACCTAAAGACAAGATCATTGTCATCACACATGTGATCCTAATAGACTCTTTTAATGACATTTGGAGGATTGAGAATACCACTGATCCTCTTATGCTTACCCAAAAAAGTGGAAGAATTGTAATTAAAAAAAAAATATCTAGTAATTAGTGTATTAAAAATCATGCATATTTTACACATACGTAGGAAAAATATTTTAGAATTCTCGATAAATAAGCTTTTTATGATAGAATATCATTATTTTTAGCTGTTTAATTATGTCAAAATCATACTAAAATAAACAAAAATAAAATAAAATAAAAGTCAGCAAAACCGACAAAACCTACGACTAGTGGTAGGGCCACTTGAAGCCAAGTGAGAGGGTGGCATTGAATTTTTTTTTTTTTTTTAAATACTCTCTAAAAATTTAGGAATTTTTTCTATTTTTTCCCTACTACTACGAAGTTTTTACATGTTATGCTCTCATTAAACTTTATATTTTTAATTTTTATCTGAAATTTTAAAAAATAATTAGTGTGCACTCTCATCGAAATAAAAGATTGACTCTATCACTAAATACGACGGCTTAAAACAGAACTCTTTGCATATGGATGTGCACGCATGAAAGACATGCATGCATGTTTCCCACTCTTAGATGGGACCCTTTTGGTTTGTAAATGGTTAGTACTCTTTGGAAAAAGTTCTGCATATTTCATGTGCATTTCAATGGACATCATTAGGGGTGAGGGAAAAAAAAATGTAAAAAACTAAAACAAGTCCATGTCTAATATGTCCTTCTTTGTCCTTAAGCTCTAACAACCCAAAGATCAGATAAGAGGTGAAGAAAAATCAAATGGAGTTCCAGAAAAAGACAAATCCAAACAATGTATTGGGGAGGATTTAGGGGCAAAATTGAAATGATTTCATTGTGGAAACATTGGGAATCAGATAATAAAAAGAAAAAACAAAAGAAGGCAATAGTGGTGTGTTGAATATTGACAAACCCAGTACCCAAATACCTTTGATGAAGAGATAATTGAGAGGAATCATATTGTTTGATTGACCCATTTTCTCAAAATCATTGGCAAAATGGTCAATTTAGTAGATGCCACTTTTTGACCCTCATTTCATTTCTCTCATTTTCATTGCCATCCTAATGAAAAGAATATTAATCAAAAGGGTTGAATGGTTTTTGTTACTTTAATTTCAATTTCACCTATAAGAAGCACGGATGTCACAATAGATTTAAATTATCATGAAAAGTTTGCAAGACAGTTAAAAAACAATTGTAAAATCTTCTGTCTTGATACGGAAAATTCTTCCGTATCGTTTTTTTTTTTTTGACAACATTCCACAATGATTTTTTAAAAATTGTCGTAAATATCCGTCTTCTATTTCAAATTTTGTTGTAGTGAAGGTTGGCCAATAATCTTATTTCCCCTTTTTTTATAGTTTGATTTCCACATGAAATTCTAGTTAGGCTTACTTAAATGCAAAATTTGTTCACGAATCTCCTCAAATGAATGTGATAATAAGCTAGCACCTAGCGTGACAATGACATATGTGAGTTTTTTCCTCCAATAATTACTTCATGTTCAAACCAGAAAGTAGTAGTGACAAAAATTCAGTCACTTATTCAATTTAATTTAATTCTTTTTTTTTTTTTAAATCATGATGTGATCTTTATAAACGCAATAAAGTAAAATTTTCATTTTTTTAACGGCCAAAAGAATTTCTTTAAATTTAATGAGTGCTCAATTATGATTACAGATGTATAACTTAGCGATAAATCTATACTTGACTTTATCACGAGATAGGAAATTCTAAATTTTCACCTAAAATTAGGGGGGGGGGGGGCGCTTTTAACACATAAAAAGAGTTTTCTACCCATGTGCCATTTGCAATAGTACAAGTAAGCCCTGGAGGGTGAATTCATGAGTCAGGGCCTTGTTTTTGTTGCCTGAGTCGACCTCCGTCGCCTGACTCGACCTTCGGCGCCTGAGTTCCTTGGGCTGTTGGTCACCCAACGACTTTCCAGTGATTCATACCATGATAACTACCCTTCGATCGACATGTTCTGTTAGCTCGACAAACCCTATTATCAATTTATTTTGTTTGTTTAGCATTTCTGTTTGTTTCATTTTATCGAACGAGATCTCGTGAAGCGGTTTCTTGCTGGCAATTTATTAGGTCCGTTTAACTTTTGTCAGCTAGGTTCCAATTGACTCGACACGCTGATGGCCAACATTGAAGGATAGAAACCAATCGAAGAGCGTCTCCAACAGAATCCTAAATAAATGTCGATGCCAAATTTTGGTATTTTAATGAAAATTGCTCTCTCATGGAGTGCTATTTTTTATGTCAAACTTGACAAAAGCTAAACTTTAATTACAAATTTGCCATAAAAATATAGCAAATGATATATTTGTTTTTTTTTTTTTTAACTCACATTTCTTGTTAATCCCTACTTTTTTAAAATTTAATTTTCCTTTGGTTGTATATTTATAATATATATCACAAGCATTTGCCGTAGTCAAATTTAAATGTATTTTCAACAATGGCTAATGCATTTCTATTTGACCGTGGTGAGATAGTAACTACGCACTCTCATTAAATAATTAATATACTTTCAAGGTATTTGTTGAACTTTTTTCTTTTCTTTCTCTCCCCCCCCCCCAAAAAATAGTAGTCTCGGTGGATCATTATCAATTTATCATGCTAAGCTAGCTGAAAAACGAAAGGAGAAATGATTGTCAAATACCTTTACATGTGAATGGATAAATTCAATTTTCTTATAATAAAATATTTAAGCACGATATGATATTTTATTTTACATTACTGATATAAATTATTGTTTTAATCGTTCGATTAATTTTTTAATGATTTAATTTATGAATGAGAACAGTTTTATAATATTAACGATAATACATTCATAAATCAGATTCTCAAAATTTTAACCAAAAAATTAATTTTATAGATAATATAAAAAAAGAATCCTTACGATAAAATTCATAATATACAAATGTAACATGGAACAATTTATCAAGAAAAGTTGAGGCTATTCATGAAGACGACCGGAATTGACTTTTGATTCTTTTCTTTTTTTTATTTTCTTTTTTTTCCACAAGAAAGAAAGAAAAAAAGAAAAAAAAAAGGTGGAAAAAAGAAAAGAGTTCCACCACCTAGGACTTTCTAACCCACTATGGTTTACTTTGGCAACAACCAATATTTGTATTTGGCTGATTCTAGTGATTTCTATACTCTAATTATTTGATTTTTTTTTAAATGACCAATAATTTGATTCAAGTTGTCTAATCAGCATATACTGTCACATGGTGATTATATTGTTTTCATGTACATTTGCATTATTATTTGTGACTAATTTTTGTTGTTATTTGTATAGTTGAAATGTCAAATTATAACAAAAGGTGCAAAGTTCTGTGAGTCAAATGAATTTAACTGTCATTTTATGTCAAATTATCATTGTATGGTGGAATCTGATTTTGTTGTATTTAGCAAATGGGCCTCTAAGCTTTTAATACTGACATTTATGACTCTAAAATTGACTATCCTCGACTTTCAAACAGATAACAAACATCAATTTTGTAAGTTGTGAGTTCGATCTTACTTAAAATCTTTATCAACTGGTGTTTCCTTTGTTTCTTTCTGTCAAAAAAAAAAAAAAAAAAAAAACTAAAGCGAATATTTAATATTTATTTATTATTAGAAAACAATTATTTATTAGGTCGTAATAAACGATATCTAATATACACACAAATAATAGACCTGTTGAAATTAGAGCAACATTTTCAGCCTTTGCTTCCTTAATGTTGTCACCAAAAGTAACGTATACGAATATCTTCTTCAAATCCTCTGCTTTATGTATAAAAGATGACTTAAAGTAACCCGATAGGAGACTCAAGAACACTAATAGTCTGTCAGTGAGTTTGAATGGTCAAGTAAATTCAAATTTTTATGAAAAAAAAAAAAAAAAGAAACGCTGGGAAATTTTTTTTTGAATTGCGAGTTCCAATCTATGATCCAAACGGCGACTTACTCATATGAAGATCTCATCCTCTCCAACCCCAAAAAGAAAGAAAGATACCGATTCGAAGAAAAAGAAAGATCCATTTCAGTCATCATCATCATCAGCTACTTATCCAACATAGAATGGCACTTGGAGCAAACCACCAAACCATTTTTTCTTTAGAAGTCTAACACCAATTTTAAGTTAAACCCTTCAACTTATTTCATCCGTTGACAACAATGGAATGAAACTAATACCACATCACAACAGCTAAATCTGATTATCTCTTCTAAACTAAAATGACACATAACCAAAGCCAAACTACTAGGGGCTCTTTCGACTTTTTTGTTAAAACACAAGTTTCCCACCTCACTTAAGATCTAACACGAGCCATCGTTCCCTCGGGAAAAAAAGAACGAAGGCCAGGATGAAGTCCATGGCGCGGGGAAGGAAACTATTATGGTCTTCGATGAAACTTTAACTGCCCGCTCGATGATCTTTATAACTGTTCCTACAAGTTTACCACTTTAAAAAGCCTATACACACTAGTGACTTTGGAAGTATTGGGCCATCATGAACATTGGCTACTGAGGCTGGTAAGGATCTTAAGATTCCGGTCATTGTAAGCGACTAACTGCTTCTGGCCCCTTGAATTATACTTCCAGATTAATTACGACGTACCATCTGCAGGGGCTCGTTCGTTTTTATCAGAGTTCAAGTTGATATTAGGCTGTGATTTGTCACCTGATGCCACTCCATCTTGTTGCTTTTCGTTTTTCTTTGAATTGAGAAAACGGCCCCCGCATCCTCTGGCCCTTCTTAATGCATGCAAATGTCGAGATTCATGCAGGTATGGCTGCAAGAGAAGTTTGGAATTGAGTAACAAAAATTGAAGGTGAAAGAACCCAAGAGCCTACGACAATTGGGCGACAACTAAACCAAAAGATCCAGTAGAGTCAGCGAGCTGACATAAATTGAATGCAGATATTAAATTATCTGATCAGCCAAACCTACAGAAGCAGGAAGATATAAGACTAGAGGGAAGAAATGTGAAGCTCACAACATTACCTTTCTAGACTTGAGAGCTTTATTTTCTGATTCGGCTTTTGCACGCGATTGTCGGCGTCGTAAGATGCCATGATATTGTTTCGCATTCACAAATACAGGTTCCTCAACAGCGTCTGATGGCAATGGTACTCCAGCTTGCTGTATTCCCATTAACTGGAGATGGACCTGGAAAGAGTTCATATTAATAACCATACTCTTTAACTTAAGTAAATACTGCAACTTCAACAAACAGCAAAATTCCATATTGTAATAAAATGTAAGCCTATTGTATAAACGTAAGAAAGCATACCATGGGTTGTCCACCATAAGGCTGTGGAGGATATGGTTGTGCATCATAGGGTGCAAAGATGCTTCTATAGTAAGGATCTGGATATGGATAAGCTGCTGGTGCCTTCAAAAAGAGAAGGGTGGTAATTACTTGAAATTTTTCAATATTCCGAGTTTTTTGCATTATAGTATCGATATTGATATCTGTTTTCCAAATTCCTTGGATGCATTGTACATACTAGGGAAGATTTGGACACATTTGAGAAATATGCTGCAACTATAACCCTCACATTGTGATTAGATCACTGTAAACTACACATCCGTTACCAACCTTAAAACAGATATGACCCAGAATATGCAAACTAAAGCGTTAACCGCACACTATTGAAAAGAAAATTAGAAACCAAACTTGAATATCTAGATCCGATTCATATCTAGAAGATTGAAAATGCAAACAACGAGAAGTCTGTGTCCTTCAGTGATACCTCTTCGGTCAAGTGGCTAAGTTTCCACTTCCTTTAGGCCTACTAAACTATGGAATGACCATCTAAAACATACCTCCCTTGCATTAATAAATAAGAATCATTAACCTTTTTGAGGGACAAAAAGTTTTAGGCCTCAATGGACCAGCTTCGAAAGAGTACAACTTTAAAGCACGATAAAGCTCACCAAGTAACCTGTGTCAAATACTTAAAACTCCCAAGCAACACCCATTCAAAATGAACTCATAACTATGGACTAAATCATTCACTAAGAAATCTATTTATTGAGGCAATTTGAGGCATTAAAAAGTAGAAACAAGAAACTGGAAAATAAATTGATAAATTGACAAGCTTCTTGTAACAATATTGGTAGTTTTAGAATCCTGAAATTCGTTTCGAAGATCTCATCTCAAGTCATCAACTCTCTCACATGAAAATGAATGAACTTTCAACACGAGTCGTATGAAGTTAATTAATTTCACCAATTCCGCATAACCCTAACAAACACATAAATGCACTTTCCCCTAGACTCGACTATTATAATGAGCCACCTTTGTCTTCACGGTCCATACTGAATCAAGATGTCTAAATAAAAAAAGTCCATCCACGTACTCAAACCCGGATGTCCTCTACTCCAAATCCAATCAAGACATCAGAAAACCAGCAAAATCTATTAAATCCCTTTCCAGAACCAGCAGAGAGACAAAGATACCCTTGATATAATTGACCATAATACTCAAAATTCGACAGCTTTCTTGGTTTCCACCTTCAGATGTCTCTCTAACTTTCTCCTTTCTATATCTACTTTTAAAACCACTTGACTCAATATCTCAATGTCTACCCCATGCCTCAAGCTTGTTTGACTATCCTTTCTTTGAGTTGCTATCCATCTTCAAATCACACATGACTATTGGAACTTTTTTTTTTTTTTACTTCAGGCTCTCGGCCATCAGCATGACTTTGGATCAATTCATGCTAATCTGTCATTTTCTTCTCTTGGACTAGCCAGATCTAAGAAATACTATCACATTTTTGTAAGACATGTATTGGGTTTCATCATTCGATAAGCAAAGTGGATAACGGGATGCTCAGTTTATTTATTTTTTAATTTTCACTGAAACGTTAATTTAGTTAAAATTTGTTGCTACAATAAACCAAAATAGACATATGCTTCCATACCAGATACATATTTCAATTTTTTCTCACAACCCAGAGAAACATCAATTGCTTTACCTTTTCATTCACCTATAGGTAAACTGCTTGCAATTTAACATATTATACTAGAGAAGAAACAACTAATGATTAAATTTCAGCAAATTTGCATGCCTGCCGCAAATAATAATTATTAGCAGTTAGAATACGGTGAAACAGAACATTCGATAGAGATTGCTTATATAAGAAGATCAATAAAGATAAACAATTAGTTTGAAGATAGTACCACTGCATGTCCTGCTCCAAATTGCGGAGGGGTTGCATACTGAACATTCGGGGTTGTAATTACACCATGAGAAATTCCAGCTCCCGGAGAAGATGACTCGAGCTGAGAGTCTGACTGTTTCTGCTGCTCATCAGCTTCACAGTTATCTGCTCAAACAGTGTCATTAAGAAGACGGTAGGAAGTAAGCCTCGGAAAAAGTATCAAAAGGGTAGCAGAAACTAAAAGGTTTCGGCTAAGAGCAACAAATTCCACCACCAAACTAAGATCTATACAGGCTGCTTTCCCATCTCCTGTTTCTCTTCTCGTTTTCAGAAATATAAATAAACCCACAAACACAAAGAAAAAGGAGGAAATGATTTTCTATTCTTAAACAAATTTTATTCCAATTTTGCCTTACAGTAGTTACCACAACAATATTAGCACTAGTGAGATACTACCAGTACTACAACGTCAACTTCTGATAGAAACAACTATACCGTAGCTCTCAGAGCAACCGTCACCACCACCAACACCCACAACAAAACCCAATCAAATACTTTCCCGTGTATCACACTATTCACATTAATATAGTTCACACTTCGAATACCAAATTGGTAATGATTGAACTTGGAAGAAATCTTCTTACATATAAAACAGAAACCATGTCTGGCTTGGTAGGAGCAAAGTTGGTCAAATCGTAATAAATATTGGTTTTCTCAATGGAACCACAAGAAAATAATAGATAACCATAAAGCCATGAAACTCCTCAGTGCAAATATAACACAATTCTCATATCAAAAAAGAAGAAAGATTAGCAAAAACATTTTCTTCAAATTCTTGTACAATATAGGATAAAAATATAGTTCAATCAATTTCAAGAAACGCTTAAAAGGGTCTAAGTCAAACAAGGTATATTAATGTAGCTTTTGGGAGTAAAAAAAAATTACCGGAAATATCATGCACAGAAGAAGTCATAAGGCCACCACGTGCAGAATACTCGAACTAAATCTGGCAGCGAAAAGCAAAATCACCGTCTTCAGTACTGATTAACAAGATAATACAGTAATTCACCAAGTCCCTACAGAATGATCATATTCGGAAACAACAGTATCTAGTTACTAACAGTGAGATATGAATCTACGTCTAAATTCAACTAAGAGGGCGATGGACAATTTGGTAGTAAAACCGAAACCGGAAAGTACATTACCAAGAATGAAAGAAAAGAATTCAAAACACCAACATCAAACAGTAACAGTCTCACTTGAAATTTTAGTGACCACAAACTCAAAAATACAGAACCATATTTTGTATTCAACAAAACCCAATCAAAACATAGAGTTATAAAAAGAGAATGTGTGTGTGTGTTGTTTGATACCCAATTGCACCCTTAGTACAGAGCAAACCCAGAAAATTTTTAATTTGTCTTTCTGAGTTCCCAAACAGAGTTCCAAATAACTTGCAACCAAATTGCATGCAAAGTTTGCAACTTCAAAATCAGACAAACAAAAAACCCAATTATAACCATAAATTCAGCTGAATTAACTCAACAAACAAAAAAATTCATCGCAAACTCAGAAAATGAACTCAATCAAGGAACAATTAGCATAATTGAAAATCTAATTAGCGAAAAAAACCAGCCAATTGCTCCAAAATCTCGAAAAAAACCGACCAAGAACCCGTTTGCTCCCCAATAACCGACAAGAAATTCCAAGATTCTCGATTTTCCTCCACACTTTTCAACAGCCAAACCAACTTAAAAAAACCAGGAACTGCCTTCAATTCAGATAAACAACGAATCCTAATTCGAAAAACATAAAATTCTTTTCGTCTTTTATTCCTCTTCGACAATGTCAACTTCAAAATTCTCAGCGAACTAGGGTTTCTACACCTCCAAAACTCACCGTTTTCGCTGTTCTGCTCCTCCGCCTCCTCCTTCCTCTTGGTTATTCCTCTTCTGTCGCCAAAATTGGAACGCTAATCTCGTTTGTTTCTCGAGAAAAGAAAAAAAAAAAAAACAGCAAACAGCAGGAGGGGAAAAAAACAAAAAAAAAAGAAAGAAACGAAGACCTTACGGGGAATTGGGGTTTTTTTTTTTACTTTACTTTTTATTTAATTGTTAATTTTTTTTAACCAAAACCGTCCTCAATACTTCCACTTCCACACAAAAAATCCCAATCCACAAACTTTATTATTTTCTTTTTTTAAGTTTTATTATTTTATTATTATTTTTGTTTTACCGTTTCGTATACTTCATAATTATTTTTGTTAATTTAATCACGGGCAGAGATGTGGACGGCTGAGATGGAGAGAGAGATTTCGGGCAGGGGACTGGTGGAATAATCTCGTCCACGTATTAGGAAGTGGGCCCCACGGGGGACCGTTGATTGGATGGGATTGAGGGTGACCGGTGGCCGGGAGTTTCCAAGCCCAAACGCCCACAACGATGGGAAAGTGTAAGGGAATCAGGGCTGCCCGTGGGGTCCACGTTTGGAGATAAATCTATGAAGGTGTTTCTTGATTTCTTTCTGATTTCGTGCACAACATAAAGGTGCCTTCTCTTTCCTGACCTTAAGACAAATCACGATTTCCCAGGTTGTTTGTCAAGTGTCATGGCCTCCGTACCATTCGATTAGCAACATTTGGAAGGTGTTTGATGGATGAGCTGAGTTTGAATTAAATTGAAATTTTTAAATTGAGTTGAGTTAATTTTTTAAAAAAGTAATTATAAATTTTGTTGATTCTTTAAAAAAAATTTAAGATAAAAAAGTATAATTTAGTTAGAGTGGAAATTTGTTATCAAACACCCTCTTAACATGTGTTTGGAGTAGGATTTGGATAGTAAAATTTAAGCTTTAATTGAATTGTGTATTTGATATAATATTTGAATTATCAGAGTTAAAATATGTAAAAACTTAAAATGTATTTGAAAAAAATATAAAATATGAAGCTTATTTCATTTATATCGAGATTATATGCAATTTAAAAAAAATAATCTCATTCGGATTTATATATAAAAAGTTATGAATTTTTAAAGTTTGAATTAAAAAAATTATAAATAGTAACTTTAAATAGTAAAACTGAGGGAAAAATACAAAATGCACCAAACATGAGCCTAGATTAAAAAATTTGAATAAAAACATTTACTCTTTATTTGTTTTTTATGCTTATTTTTGGAAAGAGATAAAAAAAAAAATAGCAAATGAGTGTTTTTTTTTTCCTGTCATTCTTCTCATTTTCAAATTTATTTTGTATAGTATCATTTGAAATCTTTTTAAAATCTTCACCCAATACACTTTTTACAACACTTTTTTTCTCATTTCAAATAATCTTTTGTTTTCACGAAGGAAATTTTTTACACATCCAAAACATTATCTTATTCTCAAAATGAAGTACTTTCTCATTTCAAATAAGAAAATTTTCCTTCTCGAAAATATATATGCGATCCAAACAAGACCTCAAATTATCATTCGAACTGGTTTTGGATGTTAATATTTAGAACAGTGCATTTGACTAGAAACATTTGAATTTACGTTGAAATGTCAAATTGGACATCTAAATGCTCCATTTCACCTATGCAAAGTCCAAACACTTATTAGATGGTCCATTAAAATGGAATGACCCAAATTGAAGCAAATGATTACCCCAAACATATCAGTGATCTTATGTCTCGAATTTTCTATCTTATTAACTATCCTCAATAAGGTTATACCATATTATTTGAATCTATGATGCGTTTGGTCACATCATTTATTTTATATTTTATCTCAAGACAATGTAATGTCCGTTTGAATAGCTCATATATTCCATCCAATACAAATATATTTGAATAATACACCAATTCATTTGAGTATTCATCCATTTACTTTTTTTTTATCTACTTTAATCAATTACATCATATACTCTCTCCCACCCTTACAGACAATGACGGAGCTAGATGGGCATTAACAAACTTTTTTTGTTGTTGGGAAATTAATAATAAATAATATCTTAGTGGTTTTCAAGAACTATCAAATACACATACATTAAAATGAATCATAAAATATATTAAAACAGCTTATTATGAGTTTTTATACTTTAAAAGTGTTGCAAAATAGCTTTTAGTGCGGGGCGTTTGTAAAGATAATTAATTTTAAGTGTGAGTAGAAATGAAAAATCATAAAATTTTAAAGGATTTTATTTTTAAATTTTTCAAAAGTTCAGCCCATACTCAATGATATCTTCCTCTGTCACTAAAAATATATTAGAATGACTATTCATATATACACAACCTAAATATACATTATATTTGAATATAATGTATGAAGGAGATATTTAAACGCATATTGTATGTCCCCTTTATGCAAAATGAAATACTTTTGGGTTGTCGTTCATGCCAAGAAAACTATATTTGAGTAGTGACTAAAGGTTTTGTTGTCGTTTTGACCTTAACGGCATGTGGATTTGATCTTCAAACTTTCTTAAATGTCAGAACTACATGTAGGTAAACAAAAATATTAATAATTAGTGATATAACGATCGTAAATATCTTTTCTAAATCTCTTTTACTCTTAATATCAAAGCTCAAATCCATCATATCTTCATTCTGAGGTCCAACCTTAGAAGTCTAGTCCTACTTTTACTTGTGCTTCAAATAGATTCTCAAATAAACAGTGGATAGAGATGTAAGGATATCACTGATTCTATTTTTTAGTTAAAAAATAAACGATAAATAAAATTGTAAGTACCAGAGGGAAGATTTTGAGGCATAAATCAAATTTATATCAAAAACCAACAAATATTTTGTTTAGTTTTTAAAAAGTCAAATAACACAAATCTATACACTAAATGCATGATCGGATACGGATTGAGACTCACCATGCTTAGATAAATCTTAGTGGGTGATTATGATAGGCTTCGAAGTGTGATGGTGGATCCATTGCCATCATTTTGAATGGATTTGGACCCTTATAGGGGTTTAAAGTCTAGTGACCTAAATACTTGAAGATTCATGCTTTCTCTTTCTCCTTTTAAAATCAATTTAAGAGAGATGCGATTCTAAGACAGAAACATTAAGAACATAATATATGTACGTGTATATATATATATATATATATATGCATATATAATTTCAAAAGAGAGAAAATTAAAGGGCATATTTCCAAAAAATTTCGAGGGAAATATAGAGAAATACCCCTCTTCTGGAGTATAAAATATTTATGACCTCTTCTTAAATTATATTTACTGGCTGTTCGGATGGCCATTCACCAAAACTATCACTATACTTCTAGCATCTACTAGTTGTGGCACGTGTGTGTGGTCGTTTTTGTAATTTTGTTACTAATTTGTATATGAAAAACTTATATCAGTATAGTTTCACTTTAGAATTGTGAGAATTATTGATTAATGAAAAAAAAATTTTGATGGATAAGGTTATGTTCTTCAGTGTTGGATTAGTTTATAAATTTTTTAATTGTTTAGTGGTGAGTAAAAAATCTAAAGTTTTTAAACTATAATTAAATAAATAATTATGGTTTTACCAGACATTCAAATATAAAGTGAAAACTACATACAGGAATAAAAAAAGAAAAAAAAATGTAGGAGTAACTTGACACAAAACGCCCCCAGCGGAATAAGATTTATCAATTTTATTAACTAACAGCCATTCCAAATATAGTAAAACCTCTATAAATGAATATTGATGTGACTAGAAATTTTTTTTTTTTGAAGAGGTTATTTATTTATCGATAAATGAATAATTTATTAATTTATGAAAAGTTTTATGTTTTAAATACTTTTGTATATGTACATTTTTTTTAAACCAAGATTCATGCATGAGTTATAAATAAGAAAGATAATGGTATGTTGTCAAAAATTAATATGTGTACATAGAGAATTGCAAAAGTTATCATATGCATTATTTAAAAAAAAATTAATTATTGTTATGAACATGCATAGAAGCCCAAAATTGATGTATATGTACGTACATTTAACATGAAGGTTAATAAGTACTTGGACATACAATAAATGTATATTTCAAATTTAATACCATAGAAGATGAATTGTTTCAAGTACATACTAGAACATCAACTCTATAAATAGTCATTATTATTATTTTTGTAGACTCCAAATCATTAATTATGTATGTTTTTTTTTTTTTATCAATTATTAATTTATATTTTCATTAGGCCCTAAAGGATTTGAAAAAAAAAATTATTATCTTATGCTTTAACGCGATTATTAATTTAACACATTGACCCGAATCGGGACCGAAAGTTTTTTTATTTAAGTGAGGTTATTAATTTATCGAACATACATTTATCGAGGTTTTTACTGTAATGGAAAAATGTAAAAGAAAAGGAAAAAAAAAGGAGGACGTGATTGCATATTTTGGTGACTTTGAAAGGCATCTCTTAATATAGAAAGCAAAGCCAAAGTATTATATAATATGATAGGTAAGACCATAGCACTGTTGATATTATATAGTAAGGCAAAAAAAAAAAATTTTTTAATAAGGTGAAAGGGGATCGGTGGTGTCCTTACACTCCTCATCTTAGTGGTTATTGGATGAGTCCACTGTTCGCAACGATGGGATGACAAGAAATCTGACCCTAGATTTTCACAGCTAGTAGATCTCGTGGTTTAAGAGAATGCAAAAATGCAACACATAATTTTTCTTGCCAAAAGGTTAGACTCTGCATATATCTCAGCTCAAACCTGAGACATAAAAGAAGCTAAGCGAAGACTCTAAATAAGCCTTTCTTGCCACCAAACAGCCACCACCGATGATATTATATAGTAAGGCGTTGATCCATAAGGAATCGAAAAGATTAATCCACACAATTCAGATTCAAGCTTTGCTCCTCAAAAATTCAAATCACAAATTATTCTTAACAACAAACAGTTTCAAGATAGTGGACTCCTCAGTCTTTGACATGTATATTTACAACTTCACAAGGAGCCATACTCGTTAACAATGAAGCTTGAAATGGCAACTGAAACACGCCTGAAAACACGTGACCCAATTTAAGTTTTACTAAAGAGTGTGTATATATATACATATACATATACATATAAACAAAAAAACTACAGGAAGAAATAAAAGAGTGCAACGTATACATAGAATAAATCGAAAGAATTTAGCAAAGGTAAACAAGTGAACAAAAAGAGCTAAGAATAGAGTTCAAATACCATGTTGAGCAAGACAATGACGCATGTTGCTGGCCGATTATCTAATGAGAATGGCAGTGGCTTTCGCTAGCATCAAAATTCTCGAATAGCAGCCAAAGATATGGTGGTCACCAATGTGAAGAATAAGAGAGAAGTCTTGTGCAATCAAGCAAAGCAAATCTTCGTAAAATTTTAGCTGGAAATCATAATAAATAGTATTTTTACAAAACTTAAAAAAAATGGGTAAACAACAAGATTTTAAAAATATAAAGTAAATAGCAGTAAATATTAATTTACTATTTATATAGTAAATTTACCTCTAGTAAATAGATTATTTACCTAATAAATAGATTATTTACTATTTTTTACTCTAATATTTTTAAAATATGTTATTTACCTCAATTGTTTATTGTAAAAATGCTATTGACTTCTTTTTTTCTTTTCTTTTTTTTTTTTTTTTATAAATAATTTTTGGGATTTCGTTTACTTCAATATTGATTATTGTTAGTTATTGAATTCATATGGTCGTAGAAATTGTATGAATCTGAGCTCTAATGCTGTGTTTGGTAAGAGAGATGGAGACTTAAAAGGAAGGAAGAGTAAAATTTCTAGATGATGGATTGTTTGATAGAAGAGAAAGAAACAAGAAAGAAAATATCTTATCAAATGTATTTTACAATTATAACCTCATATAAATTAGGAGATGATGATAAATTGAGGTAAGAATAGGTAATTTACCCACATTTACATTGTTAAAAATGTTTCATCCACTATTCTTCCAAAAGTTGGAAGGATTAAAAAGTGACGGGGCCCATGAATTTTTCAATTTTCCTTCATTCCTAATTTTCTCTCTACCAAACAACCAGATTTTATTTTGCTCTCCAAAATCCATCTTCTGATTTTCTTCCTCTCGTTTTTCCACTCTACCAAACAAAGGCTAAAATCAAAACCAAAGCTGTAGTTTCCCTATGGTTATGTTCCTTTTTCTCACATTTCTCTACTTGATTTGCTCATCTCTATATTGGTTCTTCAAACTGAGATGAGGATATGAAGGGCTTGGTTCTTCAGTTTGAGCGTACAATGTTTTAAGTGAGTTGGAAACTCGGAATTGATACTAACAATTGGTTTAAAGAATTAGACTCAGTTGGATTTCGGTGTTCAACCAATGAGGATGCCATAATTAATCCACATGCGATAAAATTTGAGTGTTGATTGATTTTTGTCGTAACTTAAAAACAATAGTAAAATATGTCATGATGACATAAACGATGATAAATTAAATTAAAAAGACCAAATTACCCTAAGAGTGTCTTTGTTTTTTTTTTTTTTTTTTTCCATTCTCTCTCCTTCTCTCTCTTCAGTCTTCCCCAGCCGCATACTCTCTCTCTCTCTCACCTCCAACGACCCCCCCTCTCTCCCTACTGCCCTCCGACTCCTCTCTCCTCCCCCTCCGACGACCTTCTCTCCCCATTGCTCTCTGATGCTCGATCTCCTCCGTCGTCGCCGGTTGCTCTCGGATCGAGCTCCCATCTCCTCCCGCGCGAGTAACCGTCATCTCCAATAACCGTCGCCTCCTCTCACCAGGAAGAAGCTGTCGCTGTTGGAACTATGCGACTGCAGTGGAGATCGGGCCTTGTGGATCTCGGATCTCCTTCGTTGTGACGACCCATTTAAGAAGCCGTTACCGTACATACTTGAACTTAAATAATCTTACTAAACTAGAATACTTGAAAATTTACTTAAACGTTAAGTCTTAACTTGAACTTAAGAGATCTCACATGGGTTAGCAAGATCCATAACAACACCGAGATCTTAACGGGATTCACTCCGAATCATTACATAAACGTTATTCCTCCTTAATTAGAAGATTGGGACGGCACTTTTTACTTGTTTTGTCTTAATCTTGTTACTTAAGGTGAGTATGTAATTTGCAATACTTCTACCTAAAAGTCTTATTCGTGAGACTTTATCCTATGTTATAATGAATATATGTTCATGTGACATGATATTACAAACAAGCTCATGGCATAATCTTTAAAAAAAAAAAAAAAAAAGATTACCATTTTTTTATAATTTTTCAATAATATAATTTTTAAATTTTTCAATTTTGGCAGTTTCTAACATTTTTTTTTAAATATTGTTTTTAACAATTTGAGAAATTAAAAAAAAAAAAAAAAAGTGGTGGTGATAGGAAGTAATAGGTGCATTAAGACATCTCAATTAAGTCGATATCCTTTTAACACCTCATTATCTACCATTTCATATAAAATTAATAATAAAAGGAAAATGTAATAAAGTTTGATGAAATAAATAAACCAGATACGAGTAAAACACACAGAAACAACTATTATCCTATAAGATTTACCCGGACAGCTCCGGTGCTTAATTAAAACCCTTTGTCAAAAGAAATATGAAGAAAAACATCCAACAAAAGAAAAAAGAGTACATGTTTGACAATTTGAGAATTGTAAGTCCATGTTTGTGGAATTTGATATATTTTTACGTGCAAAAAATCGATATATTTTTGACATTCGAGATGTTTACCTACAAATTATTGATGGCAGCTTCTATAGCCCAGCACAATAAATGGGGGTTCGGCCCAGTCAAGAGGTGGCTGTGTACAGTGTATTAATAGGGCTGGCAGTCGAGAAAATTGATCGGCAATGGAAGGTTGTGGCGCCGGATGAGAGAAAATTTTGAATACAAAATGATGAATTAGGGCATAGCGGTAAACTCACACAATAAAGTTGTTGGATAGGGTAGAAAAGGCTGAAACTTTTGCATAAAAATGTAAATTAGTATGTTCAATAAATACTAAAAGAGTAAAAATTAGGAGATGAGTCATAACATAACAAATAGGTAATAAATTTTACAAAGGGATGAAGAGAATAAAAATTGGGAGAGTATAGGTAATAAAATTTAGCAAAGAGAGGTAGAGGAAAAAAAATTGGGAGAGGATTCATAACATAACAACTATAGGTAGTAAATTCTGCAAATGGGAGACTATTCAATTTTGTTGTGATTATTTGCTAAGATATGGAAAGGAAGTGTTGTTTAATTCATGAGATTTGAATTATGTGGTGTTTCAAAATGATTAGAGAGTGTAAAAAAAAAATTGTCATTTAGTGAATATATTTTTTTTTTTAAAAAGTATTCAATTTAATGAATATAATTAGGTACTTAGATAAGTGAACTAAAACAAAAATAATTCGTCTATTGATTTGAAGCCCAGATACTTTGAACAATGTTTTTATTGGTTTGCATTATTCATATAATTAGGTATAGTTGATGAAGAGCGGAAAAAAAAAAAATGGTTAATGATTAAAAGGTAAAATATATTGGTGGTTATTACAAAACATGAATCGAAAGAAAAAATGATTTGCCACACGATTTTGTAAGTTTGAAAATTCTAGTATACTAATTTGTTTATTCGGAGATATAATTTCATTAAATATTGGATTCAAATGAGGTATTGAAATTAAAAGTTGATAAATTGAGTTATCAGAAAATAATTTTTGACACAACAAAATGTGAAGATTTTTGAAAATTAATTACAACATAAAATTGGAAAATTTTCATGAAAATAATATGAATTTGAGAGAATTTCATGAAAAAATTTAGGAATATAATTTTAATTTGTAGCCGAAATGACGTTGAAATTGAGTACTAATTTTTGTAAATATAATGCATATTTCATTTAAATTAATATGTGCTTAGAAAATCAGCAGAATCGATAGTAATAATTTGAAGTGCGAAAAACAAATTGAGAATCTTACTAGAGACAGAATAGTGATTGTAAATTTTTTTTTTGGTAAATAACATACGAATCTTAATTAAAACGGTATATTATAACTGTTGACAATTGATATATTAATTTAGAGTTTACCATGAATCTTAAACTGTAAATTTGATTAAAATATGATACTATATTCATTTCGTAATTTAAAAAAAAAAAGACAAATGATGTTGAGTTAAATATGGATGAATGAGTGAATTTGTCAAAAAAATAAAAATAAAAAATTATCAACGCCATCAAACTAAAAAGTCAACCTTTGTAATAATTAATATAAAAACTCCCATCAGCACAATACGAATTAAGCATATGAAAATAAAATAGCTTGTCATGCCAAGTAACTAGTAGATGAGATAAACCAAGAAAAGAGCCAAAAATAAAAGACCAACTAGAATGATAGTCATTGCATTGACAAACCATTTAAGGATATTCTCTGCAAAAAAATTATCAAATATTATTATACCAGCGGGATATAATGCAATATAAAAATTGAATTGAAACTGAAAAAAGAGTATAAATAGGGGGAAAAAAAACTAGATTAAGTAATGCAACAGAAGCAAAAAAGAATTGAAAAAGAAAAAAAAAAAACGACATACAGTAATTGTACTTACTGGTTGTCGTCCCCAAAACAGGGGAATGGTCAACATCGTGGTTGATAGGAAAAGGCATTGGTAATTGCTTGAAGGACCGGCTCCATCGAATAAGTGGAAGTTTGGAAGTGCATTGTGGGCAATAAGGAACTTGAGGTCCACACGCTGTGTCGATATTGTTTGGGAAGGAATAGCTTTGGGAGAGAGAGAGAGAAGAGTTGTACTTAGTTTGGTATTGTTTACAAAATATTTTGGAAAGGAATATCACGGTTTCAATAAGATTATTTTGAAATGATTTTGAAATTACTTTCTTTTACACAAAGTCAGAAACAGAAACGAAAACAAAAGTCGTTTTTTTTTTTTTTTTTTTTAAGGAATTTGAAACTAAAATAAAGTTATTTTCTGATTTCCGTTTTCATTTTTTGAAGCCTACACATTCAATAAATATTTTCAGAAACATACCCAAACACAACTTTAGGGCCCGTTTAGGAGCTTGTGGGACTGATTTGTTTTTGATTTGAAATAGAAATGAGAATGTTTTAGAAATGATTTTGAGATATTTTTTGAAATTGTGTTTGATTGTATCTAGAGAAATTGGTTTTTTGTTTTTGTTTTTTTTTTCGAAAGGGACTAGAGAAAGTGGGTTGAGTACAAGAAAAATAAAATTATGTTTGGATATGTTTAAAAATATTTGTTGAGTGTAAACTTTTTCTTGTACCTAAACCAATTTCTCTAGAAACACAATCAAGAAAATATCTCAAAATCATTTTTTAAAATATTCTCATTTTTATTTGATATCCAGAACAAAATCATATAAAAACGCTCTCGAGTCTCAAATGGACTCTTGTTTTGTTTTGTTATTTAGCAAGCGTTTGGTGCACCGGTTGCATTCAAATGCAATTTTTTTTTCTAGTTTCAATTATTCACAATTTATTATTATTGTTTTATAACTCAAATTTAAAAGTCTATAACTTTATATATACAAATACAAATGAGATGATTTTTTTTAAATTACATAAAATTTCGAGACGTACGAAATAAGCTTCATATTGATACATATATATATATATATATTTTCCTGAATATATTTTTTTTAAGTTTTTTACTTTTTAGCTTTATCCATTCAAACCCACGCAACCATGCTAAAATTTGAAACATATGGGTTTTTAGTCATTTGACATAAAGAGTTGAAGGAAAAAAAGAAAGGGGGAGTAATTGACCCAAATAGTTTATGAACTCTTTCAAATGTGACGATTTGGTCCTGTTCTTTTTTGGTCAAGATAACCATAAACGTTTTTTTTTTTTTTTTTTACCATTACAGTCCTTTCCATTTGGTTCCGTTAAAGAACTCAAGGAATGATTACATGAGATCACGTTTTATGCTTTTTAAAGGAAAATACCTCTAAAAAATAGAAATACCCTATTCATATAATAATTAAAAAAAAAAAGAGGAGCA
>BKCH01002347.1:0-47453 GCA_008635985.1 Ficus erecta
CCAATCATACTCTCAATACTTAAATATTGATATGACCAAAATAAATACTAAGGTCATCAAATTGATCTATTAATAATAGTTAGGGTTTCATTTCCAAAAATTAACATTTATCTCTCTAATACGACATAATAAATTTTTCATATAAATTTATATGTCGTTTGACTCATTTTCTATGTATCTATAATTTCTCATTTAAATAAAGAAACTCAATATTATTAGATCATTGACATCATCATACTGATGATACATATAAAATTATTCATGATCTTGAAATTTGATATTCATTAAAATAATTCATTAGAAGTATATTAATAAAGGAAATCCATGATAATAATTCATGAAATCAAGTTTATAAATTTTTAGGGCGTCACAGCACTACTGAGGAGCATACCATAGAGTTCAATTTTATGGTCCTAGTGATCAAAATATATGACTATGATTAGGGCCGGCAATTTCGGACACGACACGATGACACGATACGAGAACGACACGTAATAAATGGGTTTGGACCGCACGTTTAATAATTGGGTCGACACGTTTAATACGAAAATAAACGGGCCGGAAACGGGCTAACACGGTTAACACGTTCAACACGTTTATGTTAGAATTTTCAAACTATTCTAAAACTCTTTTATAACAAGTATAGGCCCATTTTGTGTGTTGATACAAGACCAGAAAACAACTATTGAAGAATTTTCACTACTGAAATAACATAAATCAGAAGTTACGGAGATATTGCTTCTGATATAAAATAATAATCTTATAATTAACTAGTTAATAATATAAAATAGTAAACGAATTATAGTTATAGTTAACTAGTTAATAATATAAAATAATAAATCTAATTATGTATATATATTTGGATTAGGGTATTAGGGTAATCTTATAGTTAACAAAGACATAAATTTATTAGGATGTAAAACAATAAAACTTACTCATAATTTAAAACTACATTTTTCAAATTTGAACTTTAACTTTCCAAATTCTTATTGACCATGAAAAAAAATTCAGAAATAATATTTAAATATTCTTGTCATCAATTCTGTGTTTTTTACTTGTCGTCTTCGAATTGCTATTGTAGTTTATTCTTTTGCTTGTTGTTTAAAGCAACAGAGTATTTGACAATGCTATAAAATATGTTTAATTCCAAAACAACGTTACTCTGTTTGGTAATCAATAAGTAAGTCTAGTGTGGTATTGTGGTAGTAGTACGGAATGATTGTAAATAAAAGGGACCCTCTTAAGCTTTAGTGAAACGCTTGTTTGTGTTGTGTTCTTTCCGCGAAAAGTACTTTTAGATTCGTTTTTCAAACAAATTTAAGGTCAAATTTTTCACCAACATCTTAATATGGAGTCATCTTATTATGTAAAGCCAATCTCAAAATGGATTTTAATAACTTAATAAAATGTTCTTTTATTACGTAACTAAAAGATACACTAAATCGATTATTTATTATATGCATAATATATTATTTTTGTCATATGTGTTGATTTTTATTCAATTCACATTCAATCACATAACAGTCCAAGATTTATAACTTATCACAAAATAAATGACCTCTACAAATATCTAACCGCGTAGGAGTATCACTTCTTAATACTAATAATACACCAAAAATTACTTATATAAATTATCAAAAAATAAAAATTGATTATATTTAATATTTATTGAAATATAAATTAAAAAAAAAAGAATTATTGTTTTTATCTGGATTAAATAAATAATACGGTACCCTTTCAAGTTTCAAATATATATATATATATATATATATATTATACGTGCAAATGTGCAATACTGCAATGACAAAAGCTAATATTTTTATTTTTATAAAAAAAGTAAAAAAAAAAAGTGAAAAACTTATTGGAATCAGCTGGCAGCCTGGCAGTGGCAGAGATAAAATAAGAAAAAGAAAAAGAAAATGTAAGAGAAAAAAAGGAGTGGGAGCCAGAACAGAAGCCTTCTGCTGTAGCCTGTTAAGCCTTCTAATTTTCATTTTTCCCTCTTCCATTTTCGGTTTTATACTTTTCTCTTTTCCTCCACCAGTCTCCTATCCGCCCTAGCTGCTGCCGCCCCCCCCCCCCCCCCCCCCCCCCCCCCCCCCCCCCCCCCGGGCCCCCCCCACTGTTTGTCTCTCCTCCCTCACCTTTCCAGCCGACCAGCCCTTCCTCTAGCCGTCGCTCTTAATCTCATCTCTCTCGACTCTCTACCCTTTTTTTTCTTTTCGCCCCTCTCTTTTCCTCCGCCCTGCAGCCCTGCTTTCTCTCCTCCCTCCGTTTGTCGCCGGTTGATGCAAGCCTCGTGATCGCACTCGGCAACGCTTGGGTTTTTCAATTTGAGGTGCGTAATCGTTCACATTTACCATGGCAGCCCTAATTTTTTTTCCCCTTTTCCGGTTTTTCCTGTGTGGTTGATGAGAAATGGAGGAAAATAAAAATAAACCAAACCAAACTAAACCAAATCAACTATTAAAAGGTTTGGTTTGATTTTAAATTGGTTTGATTTACTTTAGTCGAGAGATGAGTTTTTGGGTTTTACTTGTTCGTTCTTGGCAGTAGCAATGGATGCGTCGAATTTGGCAGTGGAGCGTTAGGATTGTCAACAGTCTACTTAATGTTGAATGCGTAAAATTTTCTGGATTCACACAGAGAATATCATTTAACAACGGGATTTTAGGTATATGTGAATGCTTCAAGTGTCTTTGCATGTGGAGCGTTAGGATTGTCAACAGTCTACTTAATGTTGTTAAGTCTGATTTCAGCATCACATGTTCATAATTTGGTGTTGCTGCATTAGGCATCGAGAAGAAAGATATCAACATGCCCTTTATGGAAGGAAAGTTTTGCGAGCATAATAAAGTTTGAAGATACAGCTACAAGTGGTCAGAAAATATATTCTCAAACCATTCCATGTGGCTTATCAACGATGGATATGTTCATAATTCATGACCAGGATACGGCCAATTTTACTGCTCAGGTACCATCTATGCCTATGAAATTAAACTTCCTATCATGTTGTGACTCTTTTTTCTGTTTTGTGTCTATTTCTTACTCTCAACTGTTATAATCCATGGAATTAAAACTTTGCCGTTTAACTTAATAGGAATAATAAAATCACCTGATTGTCTGTAGAACCACAAAGATGTCGAGTGGGTGGATGTTGCAGCACATAACTTATAATATTGTTTGAAATCACCAACTCCTGTACCTTGACATGTTGAACGAAGAAAATAGATCAGGGTCTTCTTTTTTCTTTTTTCTTTTTTTGGACAGAAAGGCTGACGGAGATTTCGGGGCTACTACCATTCACTCTAGTTATACTAATACAGAACACGTGGAATATTCTACAGCCCAGTTGCATGTGAATGAGGCCGTGTTTAACTACATATTAGATCCATATGTAGAGTTAGCCAGTAACAGACACATTAGCAGAGTCATATGCTCTTTGTAACTGATCATGAGCAACATTCATCATCTTCCCACCATCACTAAAACTGTTTTGAGTTTCCTTGTTGTCCTTACTTGTTTGGAACTGTCTTGTTGAGATTTGCATTTTTCTCATTTGGTGCCTGATTCTTTTTCTCTCATTTGGTGACAATTTTAAGTGATTTTTTATCCATAATTCGTGTTAACTGGGTCAGGAAGGTTTTTCGTGTTAAATGGGTCGTAAACGGGTTTTTCGTGTTAAATGGGTCATAAACGTGTTTGTTTTCGTGCCAACCCGTCGTGGCCCGTTTAATAATCGTGTTCGCCGTGTCGTGTCGTGCTACCCGTTTAATATTCGTGTCGTGTTTGTGTTTGGGTTCTTGGCCCGTTTATTAATCGTGTCGTGTTCGGGTTGAGGCTAATCGTGTCGTGCCGTAATCGGGCTGGCCCGAACACGGCCCGCGAACACGAATTGCCAGGTCTAATAATTATATTATTAAGAATTTTTAATTATTTATAACTTAGAATAAGTTGTGATTTTTTTTTAGATTTATTAGTATTATAAAACTTACCAAATTCTATATACTTTTAAACTTCTGTATATATGAGAACCTATCTATAGAGCTCTCCATTAATGAATTTATTGTTCTTAATCTGTGAACATAAACACACCTACGTTAAATATCCTTACATTCCTTTCTTCTTCTCTTATTATTGTTATTATTTTCTTATTTAATTTACTATAATTCCAATCCACGTTAAATATCCTAACGTTCCTTTCTTCTTCTCTTATTACTATTATTATTTTCTTATTTAATTTTCTACAGTTCCGAATCTTCACAGCATTTTAACTTTTCTCAAACTAAATCTTTAAGTCTTTATCATTAAAAAAAAAAAAAAAGTCTTGGTCTACGAACGCAACTAGACAATCAGTAAAACTATAACAACTTCATTATTGGCCCGAAAGAGACCTGACCAGAAGTAAGAATTGTTTAGGTTTAGTATCATATCAAGCACCCTTATAAAACGATACTTGTAAATATTTTTTTATGTTATTGTAACAACAAATTTATTTTAATATAATATTTTCATTGATATATATTTTTTAACTGATAATTCTAAATTATATCATATTACACATATTGTTTTGCATGATGTTACATGCAGATCATATAAGAATCTCACCTTTGCCCAAATAGACTTTGCTTCGAAACTAAAGCGTCTATATCACAACTATATCTAAAACATGACAAAGCTTGTTATCACTCCAAAGAAATTATAACTCTCCTCAATACAAGTTCTTAAAAAATAGGCTCTGATGGTCGAGAAAATAGAATATGCAAAGGTTGTTTTCTAGTCGGTGTCTTTGGAAAGTGGAAGAGCTAAGATATATATCTACAAAGAATAAGTAATAAAAATTAGATAAATGGACCAATTCGTGCCGACATAATGCTGTCAGTTCCCATTCTCTCAACATCATCATCATCATCATCTACCAGCAATTAAAAATTGATAAAATAATACAGATATTCTATTTATCTATAATGATCTAGAAATATTATACGATCTAACAATTTCAAAATTTACAATATTAATTCTTTTCCTGAATAGAGAATTAAATTATAAATTTCACCATTAAAAACATTTTTTCAATTGATAACGAGAACATATAAATATGATCTTCCTTTCATTTTTATTTTAATTGAGATTTTGTGAAAATATTACGTGTGAAATTCATTATATTTATAATGAATGAATAATTATAATTTTGTGATTTAACAAAGTGAATTTTATGTCATAATAAGATTTACCTATTAAATTATATTTAGCAATCTTATTACAATCTCAAAAAAAAAAAAAAAAAGATAGTTCAGGGGAGTGCCCATGCACCCCCGTGGGTAATACCCTGTGGGTATTTACCCACTGGCTTAAGCCCACTGCCAGCAATTAAAAAAAAAAATTTAAGGGAACGGGTGCCGTGCACCCCTCCCCTTGCTCAGTGGGCCAGCGGCCCACTGAGCCATGCAGGCAGCTTGCCTGCCTGCCTACTGCTAGTAACCGGCATCAATCCAAAAAAAAAAAAAAAAAAAAAAATCTTTTTTCTTTCTTTCTTCAGAAAATAAGCTGCACAAGAGGGGGTTTTTTGAAAATCCAAAATCCAACCCCTAAACAAGCAAAACAAAAATAAAAAGACAAGAAAAAAAGAATGATTACAAAGTAAGATGATATACTACTTAAATGACTACTCACTAAAACCACTTAAAATACATGAAAAACCACCAAAACAACCTCCCAACTTATCCTCTTCAGCTGAACACGTTTTTTAAGAGATTAAAATCCAAAAATTTAATTTTTAACTCACAATAAAACTTGGATATATAATAGTTTTAAGGTAAACCAAAAATCACTATTTTTTCTTTCACAAAAATCATACAAGCAAAGAAAAGTTTCCTCTCTTCCTCCTTTCATTGTGGACGAAATTTGTAGCTAAGGGAAGCCAAAAATATTCTCCATCTCCTTCCTTCCATTCCCAAGATCGTTTTTTGTTTTTTTACAAAGAGGAAGAGCCATTCCAAGTGTTTTCCAAGGTAAAAATCTATATTTTTTCACTTGTTTCCTAGAAAAAAAAATGATGTTTTAAAGTGATGTTTTATTTCTTACCTCAAGGATCCAAGAGTAGTTCAAAGCCTTCAAGAGGAGCTAAAAACCCGCTACTTTTCTAAGAGGTAAATGATTTGTAAACTAGTGGTTTACCAAGTTCTTAATAACTTTCCTTTCAAAATGTATTTTTACAAATATGAAATCTTGGCATGGTAAATGATTAAAATGTTGTTTTGCTACCTAGTGAGATAATATATGTGCTGGTCATGATTTAAAATGGCTAGAAAACATGATTTGTATATGAAATATGATGAAAAATATGTTTATGTGATTTTTATGGTTATATGACATGAAATGAGTATTGATGTTGGCATGTTGACATGTTATGTTCTCTGTTTAATGGAAGAATGAATGATGAGGAAAATATTTTGACATCACAAATAGGCTAGAATAAGAATTAATGACCATAAAATACCAAAAATAACATTTTTGATATAAATGTTAATAAATTGAAAAATAGTATTTTGAGTGGGATTTTCATAATCATGTAGAATGACAGAATATTACTCTTGACATAATCAATAAGAAGAGCTCGAGTTTGGTCAGAAATAAAAATGTCAAAATGATGATTTTGCCCTTAAGGGGTAAAATCATAATTTCACTAGCATAGAGACTTTATTTGAATCTGAAACTTTGCAGTGTTGACTATAGGCTTAAAATAGACCTTGTGTCAAATTTTGGTGATAAATGGATAAGAAATGACCAAAACGCCATTTTGGGGTCAAAATATAAATATAAAAACAATTTAGGATAAAAAATGTAAATAATAAAAACTTGTTAAAAATGAGTCCTGATCCTGTGAGAACACTTTATAAGGACATTAAGTATAAAAAATGTAAACCAAACGGTATTGAGAACCACATGGGGCTAAATAAGAACTAAAATACAAAAATAAATAAATAACGGGTCAAATTATAAAATCTATAATATATATATATATATATATATTTTTAGTTACTTCCGTAAAGTTTTCCAAACAAAATTAATAATACACAAGTAGTTTGAGCAATCTTCATGTTAACATCTAATTGTCCAGCCAAATTAATATGAATGCTATCCTAACAAAAATTCGTTTATTAAATCTATAACATTTCTCAACGTGTCTAGTTTTACCCAAAAAATAAAATATTAAATATATGTTAAGAAACTTAAAATAATATATATAATGTGTGTTACATAAGTCATCGGCAACTTCTTAACAAATTCCACGTAATAAATCTATAACATTTTTCAGACGTTTCTAGTTTTATCCAAAAATAAAATATTAATATAAATACCTATTACATTCTAAGAAACTTAAAAATATATATAATGTGTTACATAAAGTCGTTCGGCGATTGACTTCATTATGGTCTTCTATTTAAACTTTCTTTATTATAACTTTTATCATATCCAATGAAGTTCTGAGTCTTCACAGCATTTATAATTTTTTCAAAACAAATCTTTAGTCTTGATCCTGCTGGCCATTTTTCTACAAAAGTCTACGCCTCAAAAAATAGCCACGTATTTTCTTCTACATGGTCGTCTCTGAAGTCTTTTTAACAGCATAAAAGGAGGAAGGAAAAAGAAAAGAAAAGAAAAGAAAAAGTTATTGGTCTACGAACGCCACTGGACAATCAACTAGACAAAACAGCTTCATAAATAATAACCGATTAGGTATATATATATATATATATATATATATATATATATTTTTTTTTTTCTGAGTATCCTTTAGGTTTAGACACCCTTATAAAATGATATTTGTAATTTTTTTATATATTAATATAATAATAAACTGTCTCCATAACCGGCTCAACCTCGAAGGTACTTAGGCAATTGTCTAAGGTCCCACTCTAAATAAAGAGTTCAAATTAATCCTATTTTTATATGTATTATATTGATATTATATGTAAATTAAGAAAAAAAAATCTAAATAGATAAAGATTTAGGAAAATTAAGAAGTAAAGTAGATGTTGAAATATAATAATCTTACTTTTTAAGGAAAGTTTAATGTTAAAAAAATATTTTTAAAAAGGTCTTTTTGAGAATTTTTGTCTAAGACTTCAAAATTGTTAGAGTTGACCCTTTTTGTTCGAATATAATATTTTTAATTGATACATATTTTTTAACTGATAATTTTAAGTAGTATCATTATAATATTACACACAGATCAAGTAGATCTTAAAAGATTATCACTACAAGATTGCATCAATGCTGGTCAGCTGGATCGGATAAGAAATAATTCCGAACAATTTTATTTGTTTATTTATTTCTTCTTCTTTTTTCGGAATAAATGGATGGGTTCTTATCATCAAGGAGAATCTTTTTGTTTTATTTTATTTTATTTTCACATTTCTAGTTTATTTGACCATTTCAACAAGTTTGACAATTGGTGTTTGGATCGAGAATGGGGACATATATTATTTTGCTCGTATTTAAAAGACAAAATTACCCTGAAGTGGTTGAAGACGATTATGCCCTCTCATTTATTATTATTTATTTATTTATTTATTTATTATTATTATTTTTTGCATGTGAAGAAGCGAGGATTTGAAGTCAACATGGTATGAATTATAATTAGAATAAATCTACAATCACCGTGCCAAGTAATTTTTAATTACTTTATATGTGTATGTTTTCTTGATTCCTCTGTTCTTTGACATATGAACAAATCAATTTTTGTTTTTGTTTTATTTATTTTATTTTGTTTTGTTTTGTTTTTCCATTTTCTTCTATTTTATAACGTGTGTAACAACTCAAAAATTATTTATCAAAAACATAAACTAAATAATAAAAGATCCACAAAGTCATGACATCTCTTATTTCAAGCTTACAAATGGAAAATCACACATATCTCACAATTTCACTGCAAACTAATTAATGTCTAGAGAGTCCTCATCTGATTGTGCTGATGAAGATGAGCACGTTATATTTGATCCCTCCCCAGCGTCCTCTGCATTGTGATTCTCTTGTGGATACAAGGAAGGCTTTGGAGGCATTTGCAGGCATTCAACTTCGCCTTCGAGCATTTCTATGACTTCGCTCATCGACGGCCGATCACAAGGCTTCAGCTGTATACACCATAATGCCACTATGATCATTTTCTTCATTGTCAACAACTTCTCTTCCGACGCGTTCTCTATTGCGATGTCCTTTCCTTTACTAACTCTGTCATATATCCATGTCGGAAAGTAAATCTGGCTTGAATTGTCGGCGTTCGCATTCAGATTCCTCCTCCTATTTACCATTTCCATCAACAACATGCCGAAACTATAGACATCAGCTTTGGATGACACTCCTCCAATGTTTTTATAAAACAATTCTGGAGCTATGTATCCGATTGTTCCTCTTGCTGCGGTCAAAGACACGGTATTATTGTTCAATGAACAGAGTCTTGCAAGGCCAAAATCAGAAATTTTTGGGACGAAATTCTCATCCAAAAGTACATTGTGAGGCTTTATATCAAAGTGTAGAATCTGCATGTTACACCCTCGATGTAGATATTCAATACCCCGGGCAATCCCAACCGCGATCTTAAACGTTCTCTTGTTGTTTAAGGAGTTATGTCCAGCTCTTCCAGCAAAAAAGAACTTATCCAGAGATCCATTTGGCATGAAATCGTATACAAGAGCACGTTTAGAACCCTCAACACAGAAACCAACCAGTCGCACCACATTGATATGGTGAATTCTTCCGATGGTCGCAACTTCATTTATGAAGTCCTGCCCGTTAGCTTTTGAATTACCTAGCATCTTAACTGCTACAAGATGGCCGCTTCGAAGCTCTCCTTTATAGACAGAACCAAAGCCGCCTTCACCCAATTTGTTTCTGAAGTCTTCCGTCATCTGTCTGACTTCGTGGTATGAATACCTTATTGGCATGAGATCACTAAGATTTTGCAAAAATTCTTCAATGCCTTCATGCACTGATAGATGTCGCCTTCGCCATTTGTAAATGGTAAAGGCAATCACAAAAGCAACACCGATCGTCGTTCTTGGTTCTAACAAGCACACTGAAAAATTAGCAAAGCATCATGAGCTCAATTAATGTTTCTTTTTTTAATTCAAGAAATAGAAAACAGAAGGACAACAGAAATCATATACTTGAAATTAATTGTTTCTCTTTTACTACATAGGTTCAACGCTTTTCTGGTGAAGATTTCTCATAGTCAGACCAAAATGAAAAGTGATCAAGTGTGGGTGAGCCTATAAATACAACAACTCATCCTCAACATTTACTATGCATATAGATATATATATATATATATATATATATATTCATAGAGTTGGTGTTGTTTTTATTCTTCAAAGTTTCAAACTAAGGTAGTGAGAATGAGTAAAATAAGAGATCTTACAAACATATACGTATCTAGATCTGTCAGATAGGAAATCTGCAAGAAACAACAGAGCGGAAACGGAAAAGGTAATCAGAAGTATATTAGAAATACATGCAATACTAAAATACGCAACAAAGTAGGGAGTTCAATCTCCTTTAGAAGAAATCATGACTGTAAACAAGACGGAGATAAGAAAGAGAAAACCCTCACAAATTGCCTTGTGGAGAATCTTTCCCAGACGCTCTACGAGTCCTGCATGATCTAAAGCTACATTTAAGAAAAAGAACTTCAGGCTATATGTATTCTCATTGCAAATATATAGATGTTTATGGGCTAGAAATGAGTCCTTACCGGTTACACCAGACTGTGTTCTGTGGGGTTCAGACAGACAATGAACCTTATTTGAGTCTTCATCCACGTAGCAAAGACGCTTTCCACTTTGATCGAAACTCTGCACCCATGAAAGTTCAAATCCGTGGACAAACTCCTTGTAGACATCCATGTATGAAGTTATATTCTTGTGATTACGATCTCGCTTTATGAAAGCTTGGTTGTAAACTAGGCAGGAGTCCTCCAGATCAGAAAGCCTGAAGCCCGTACCATAGACCACATAGGAGTACTGAGATCTAGATTCCGCAAAGTAACTTGAATATTGGGACAAAATAGAGCTATTGATGCAAGGAGCGGTGGGTATATAAGAAGAATTCTGGACTCGTTTTTCACAGCTCAGAAATAGTAGAGTCTCTGTAAGATGGTGAACATTCCTCCATTCACCCTTTTCCCGCCATTGTTCTCCAACGTGTCCAAGCCTAATTTTTGTCTCCAGTCCGCCGTATCCATAAGGGAATTGGGGAATAGCAGAGCAATTATGTGTATTATTATGAATATTGTAATCCACAACTCTAATAGTGTAGTTGTCATAGTTGATTGCCTGCAGCACAACGTTGTCGTTTAGCTTTAGCACCAAAAGGCTGTTGTTACAAGAAAGCTCATAAACTTGATAAAACCATGGACGGGTTTCGGACCCAAACTGGAATGGATCGGTATCAAGTCGGAACGGGTAGCTTATGTTATGTATATTTCCACAGGAAGAAGGAGGGACAGAATTATTGTGATAATCATCTTGTGCAAAGCTAGGGCTGGTAATTCTAGGGAGCATGATGGTGATAATCAAAACAAGAAGAGGTGTGTTTCGCGGAGCTTCCATCGTGAGGGAGAGACAGAGAGGTGAAATTAACTAGAATTGTAATGCAAAAGTATGGTTTAATTTGTGAAGAATTCAGGCTTGTTTGATGAAGAGAAAATGGGTATAATGGTAAATCACAAAGTCATCTCATCATTTCAATTTTTTCTTTCTTGTCAGTCCTTGTATTAATTGTCAAGTCTTCCATTGACCATACATTTCAAAGTTAACTTTCTTTCTTTCTTTCTTTCTTATTTTTTATTTTTTTTATTTTTTTTTCAGTTCTAATACATAGATATAGATATTCTGTGATGCTCTTGAGATATTTGAGTGTTTTCATTGAAGTAGTAATGCTTATGGGGTTCGCTTCTCTTAATTGGTTGTCGATTTTGGTGATCATCATGATGATCATCAACAATTGTCTTGCAGATGATGAGCCAGAAGCAGGCCAAGATCATGAGTACATGTACTGCAAGGAATCAAGGTGCGGGGAAAACGGGCCACCAATCAGATTCCCTTTCCGACTCAAAGATAGCCAGCCATCCCACTGTGGCTACCCTGGTTTTGATCTATCCTGCACTTCAAACAACATTACGGAACTCGAGCTTCCACTAAGGAAGTTGTACGTGAGAGACATAGATTATGTATCGCAGGAAATCATAGTGTATGACCTACAAGATTGCCTTAAGTTTCAGCTGATTCAACAGATTGTCAATCTATCAATCAATTTTATTCCTTTCAAATACAGATCTCGCATGAACAACTCCAGCTACGTAGTGTTAAATTGCTCACAAGATTACTCTTACAGCTCACTTTGTTTTAGTCCTGTGCTGCTTCCTTCTAACTATGAGATCCAGGACTTATTTTACAATAATCTTTATTGTACCAAGATGTACGAGATTGAATCGCTTCCCGATGATCTATACACGCTCTTGAACAATGTGGTTTGGTCATTTTCACTTACATGGTCTAAACCAGATTGCAGAGGTTGTGAAGCAGAAGGAAAGAGATGTAAACTGACGAAACATGCAGGTGCTGAACATGATGAAACTGAATGTTTCAATGTACTGGAACCAAGAAAAGGTAAAGATTCCACATTCTTGAATAATTTCATTTGATTTAACGCATTATGTTGATCAGCACAGTATAAGAATCCAATATCCATTTGTTTTATAATACTGAATTTTTCTTTTTCTTTTTTCTTTTTTGAATTTTTATAATACTGAATTTCTTTCCAACAATATGCAGTCTTTAGAAAAATCAGTTTTATTTAGGTATAATTATTACAAGGATCTGTATTGCATAGTAATTAATCCAATGAAGAACCTAGAATTTCCCCGTAGATTTTTTAACCAAATTTTGAATCAGAATCTAATTTGATCAATAAAATGAGGACGACTTTTCTCAATGGTTTTTAATCCACATCGATAATTAATTTATGCTTATAAACACCTTATAATCCTATTTCATGTTCTTTTGCAGGCATCTCCAAAATAGCTTTAGCGATAGGTCAGTCTAAATTTTCTATCCAGACCTTTATAACTTCACATGCACACACAGAGACACATATCAGTTCAAAACTAACTGATTGATTGTTTTATCATTTCAGTTGCAACCATAGGTCTCCTGATTTGTTGTTCACTAGTGGTTGGTGCAACTTTTTATCTCCATAGTTCAGTCCAAAAAGATAAAGAAAATCGTCTGAGGATTGAAAAGTTTTTGGAGGATTACACCGCTCTTATACCATCAAGATACACCTACGCTGACATTAAGAAGATCACAGCTGGGTTCAAGGACAAGTTAGGCCAAGGAGCCTACGGAACGGTATTCAAAGGGAAGCTTTCCAATGACATCGTTGTTGCTGTGAAGATCCTAAGCATTAGTACCAAAGAAAATGGAGAGGAGTTCATCAATGAAGTGGCAACGTTGGCTCGAATTCATCATGTCAATGTGGTTCGTTTGGTTGGTTACTGCGCTGAAGGAGTTAAAAGAGCTCTAGTTTATGAATTCATGCCAAATGGTTCACTTGACAAGTTTTTATCGTCAGCGGCCGCAGGTGGTGCAGACCGTTCACTTAGCTGGGAGACACTTCATAACATTGCTCTTGGAATTGCCAAAGGAATTGAGTACCTCCACCAAGGTTGTGATCAACGAATCCTTCATTTTGATATCAAACCCCATAACATTTTATTGGATCAAAACTTTGTACCCAAAATTTCCGATTTTGGCCTTGCAAAGTTGTGTTCCAAGGATCAGAGCGTAGTTTCAATCACTACTGGTAGGGGAACCATTGGGTACATTGCACCAGAAGTTTTCTCTCGAAACTTTGGAAATGTGTCCTGCAAGTCTGATGTCTATAGTTTCGGAATGTTATTGCTCGAAATGGTAGGAGGAAGAAAGAATACTAATGTAACTGAAGAGAATGTGGATGAAATTTATTACCCAGAATGGGTTTACAATCTTCTACAAGAAGGAGAAGATTTTCGTATTCTAATTGAGGAGGAGAGAGATGCTGAAACTGCAAAGAAACTCGCAATTGTTGGACTTTTGTGTGTCCAGTGGCATCCGATAAGTCGTCCTACTATGACTTTTGTGGTTCAGATGTTGGAAGGAAATAAAGAATTAAGCGTGCCACCTAATCCTTTCATCTCTGCAGCTCCTTCCAAAGCAAATACCAAGATTCGTCCACGACGAATGGCCCTAGAGTTGGATGTTATTGCTGAATGAGAGTGAGCTAGAGATGATGTAGCTTTATTGTTACAATGTACTAACCTTCAACTCCTCGGAAGTGGAGAACGTCATTGGTGTTCTCAATAAAGCCACTTGTCAAGTCTTGAAACTCCTCTAACACGGTGGATTCTCAATCTAGGAAGCTTCTGGAAGCAAACCTCATTCCGTCTTAGTCTTAGTCTTGTTCTCAGTCTTTCTCTGCCTCTTCATGGCTGTGCTTACATATTTGGCTCTGGATCGCAAAGCTCTTTAGGAAAACATCCTCTGATTTGAACTTTTGAGGGTACAGCGAGTGTGTCGTATAGGTGCATTTAACAGCTTGAACAATTCCAATAATTTTTTTTTTGTTTCAGTTTCTGAAGTTAGTGTAATGCGAATGTAAGAGCTAATCAAAGAAGTTAGTGTACCTTTGTTTGTTCCTAAATGTAAGCCATTTTTCTGTTTCACTTTTTTGTTATTCTTTGTTAATATCTTCTTTTCACAAGATGTTCCTTCTCTGAAATGATCCACATAACTATGTGATAGTAGTGAAGAAGTTAGCCCAATTTATGCCGATTATGTAAAATGTGCAGTGACATGTCTTGAGCTTCTATATGATATTCTAAAAACAACCAGAACATTTGAAAAATGATTTTTCTGGAATTGACTGAAGTTTTTAAATACATAATTTCCCTTCTATATCGATAGTCGTTATTATATGTTTGCGAAAAGGCTGTACTTGTTGGCATCAAGGACAATCTGTCTGATGGAGGATATTGCTCCCAACAACCCCAAAGCAGAGTAGATTGAGGCAATCGTCGTGTTTCCCCAGAAAATGAGGCTGTTCTTAGAGGGCTTGAAGGTGACATTGTAGAAGATCATTGGCAGAATGAAGTCTAGAGGAATACACCCAAATGCTCCAATTACCGCGTTGATGTCTCCAAAGAAAGGAAACATGGCAGCAACAGTTGTTGCTATGACCACAGATAATGATCGAAAAACCAATCTTGGTGTTGTGTTGCGAACAGAGAATTGTTCAATTTTTGGGTCTGCAAACTTGCGCTCAAGCACTTCGTTCGTTGGCTGCAAGTAAACCTGAGAAAGGTGCACAAGGGCAGTGGGTGGGGAAAAAGAAATAAAGATGATGCGGGTTTCATTGTATGCATGGTTGTTGATTGTGCCTTAAGCACAGTTGAGAACTTGTTAGGAAAAAGGCTTACCACAGCAACAGCTGATACTTGCAAGAGGGTAAAAACATTGGTCATCAAGAGAACCCAAGTCGGTAACAAAGGTTTTCCATCAACTAAAAAGTTGAGCAGAACTGTTCCTTGTGCCTGATTGCCGAATGCCCAATATCCCGAAATAGCAACACTGAAAAATGTTGTGACCACAACCGCATAGCAGACACACAATCCTTTGAGCATCTTGCCCTTCACCGGTGCTGCTATAGTTGCCTGCAAAACACAACGGAGTAATTGGAGAGAAGAGGTCTCTTTCAAACCCAACTTTTTTGGTCACATGATATTTTTGGACAACATTTATATAAGATGAACAAAGGAAAATAGGAATTAGAGAAAAGGCAAAGAGAAAAACATGTATCTCAGGAATAATTCCATTCCCATATGTGGTGGCAATGATCGAAATAGCATTGAAGGATCCGAAAATGCGGTCTTCTCCAGTTCCACTTACAGAGTAGACCTTCTCTGGTGCATTTTTGGAATGCCCTGCAAGTATACAAGCAATTTGGAGTAACAAGTGAAGAAATAGTATGTAATTTTTTTTTTTTTTTTGGGGACAAAAAGTTCTTACCAATGTATATAGAACCGGCTGTTGTGCAGACGCTATAAGCAAGACAAAGGACAAGAGAGATGAGGTTGATGTGTCTTAGGGAGTGGAAGGATGGAATTTGAACCAAAACCAGCATCAATATGCCAAAAATGGCGACAAACTGGTTAGAGCTGCATTTTCTCTTTTGAACTAGAAAGCACGTAAATATACTTCCACAAGACAGTGCAAGAAATAAGATGAAGAAACGTCAGAATTGTAGCTGCCAAAACTGCATGACCTAAATTGTATTTGTCCACTAATAAATCGAACAGAAAAGATAAGAATATGTTTCATTTTCCATGGTCCAATGATGTCCTTCTAACTTTGTAGAACATTCTTATCTATACCCCTGAACTTTAAGATCACACTCCCACTCTGTCATCTGAACTTTAAAAACTCCAATTTTGTCCCATGAACTTTGAATACCCCACTTTACCTATTCTACCAGAATTTTAGTTAAAAACAGACAGAAAAAAATGTGTTAAGAATGGTCATGTTGTCTTTTCTATTTGTTTTTAGTAGAAATCTTAAGAGAATAAGCTTAGCAAGACTAATTCCTTTTTTTTTTTTTTTGTCTACATTTAACTGAAATTTTTATAAAAAGAGGTAAGGGGAATTAAATTCAGAATTCATGATGCAAAGTGTGAGTTCTTAAAGTTTATGGGACAAAGTGAGATTGAATTAGATAACACCAAGTGTATTTTAGCAAAATCCTATTTATGGGAAATGAGTTATAGTTGATTACCTTAAGGCTTTGCCCTCCAAGAAGAATGCAAGCTATGACAGCACCATAGCATAAACCAAACTGAATTGGACCAACAAAATATCTTCCCCATCCTGGTCCTGTATATACATTTAAATCATCATCAATATAATCTCTTTATATGCTTGAAAATGAAGTTGCCAAAGAGGCCACTCCTCACTCATTCTGGCTGTCCGGTTTGGATAATAATAATAATAATAATAATATTAATAATAACAATAATAATAATAAAACTCTGAAAATTTTAGAACATGACATGACAAGTAATTGGAAAAGGCAGTGCAAGTAAAGGCACCTAGGATATCCGTGGCCATTTCGCGGAAGCGGAGCTGACGCCTTCCGAGCTGAGCATGATGCTCCAAAACGAGGGACAGAAGGTTGTAGGAATAGAAAGTGACCAGAGCTGATACAAGAAGACAGGTCAACCCGGCAAACCAACCGAGCAAGGATAACGCCAACGGAAGGCTTAGCAGGGCGGGGGCTACAATGGAAGTTGTCAAGTGGTATCCACAGTGCAACCATGATCCTATGCACCATCAACAGAAAAACACTTCAATCACAAATCTTATGAGTAACTACTCTTTTGCTCACTAATCAGTCACTATTATATGTATTCCATTTTTGAAACCTCTGGATTTGAGAACAAAAAGAGCTCCAGCGTCGAGTTTCTTCTCAATGTTAGCTTCATCAATGTGATCTTCCTTTTCTGTGCTTGATACTTCCATCACTAAATTGGGATTAATGGATCATCTTTGTGTGTTTGAAGAGTATAAAAATTGATGATGAAAGGTACTTTTATGGTGTAGGTTTCTGGTCTCTCTCCCTCTCTCTCTTTTAATTTTTAATTTTTTTTTGTTTTTTGTTTTTTTGTTTTTGTTTTTGGTGGTGAAAAGATGAGCAAGAAAAACTAGCTCAACCGGCCAAAAGACGGTTGACTAGCTTGGCCTTAAATTTTATCTGCCAGAAGACAGAGGTTATGGTTTGGCTTATTAGATGACTTTGAGGGGGCTACATGAGAGACCAAACAAACAAGGGGAGAGGTTTTAGGGTTCGAAAAGGACATGAATTGTATGGTAATTTTTTTTTTTTTTTTGAGATAATTGTATGGCAATTTTTAACCACTAGGAAACATCCACATACTATTATAAACAAATTACACTTTTTCTCCTAAATTTTAGACTTTATCACAAAATGCTTATAAACTTCAACTCGTAATATTTTTTTCCCCTGAACTTTAAAAATATTTACGAATTTTCCCCCTCAATTAAATTTTTTATGAAAAAAATACACGTGACATTCGTTCGAAACATGAGTTGCAAATATTGTGAAATTATAAGATTACCCTTTTAATTAGGTAAGAAAAGTAAATATTTAGAGCTGATTGTTATTTTTTTTCCCCTATTTCTCTCTTATGAGTAATTTCGTTATTTCAAATTTAACAAGCGTAATGGGTGCTAAGTGTGTTGTCAATGTATACCACTTCATAATATTATATTTAATATCCCCAACTCATGCTTTCAATGAGTGTTGTGCGCAGTTTTTCATCAAAAATCTAACTGAGGGAGAAAATTTGCAAACTTTATCAAAGTTCAAGGGGAAAGAATGCTACAAATTAATATTCGGATGGTAGTTTGTAACAAGGCCTAAAATTCGGAGGTAATTCTAATATTTTTGTTGTTTAAATTCAACTTGAGCAAAACCTAGTTTGCATTCATACTTGTTTATGTTCAAATTGAAAAACGAAAAGAAAAAAAAAAACTTATGTTCTTTCCTATAAATAATAGTGAGAGTATTTGTGGTAGAGCTCCTATAACGATCCGACTTTTCAGACTGTTAACCTACTTTTTTATTCTTAGTTCATTTTGTCTTAACACTTATTTATGTTAGGTTCCAAAAATACAGAAATTAAAAAAAAAAACAAATCATACTCGTACTTCAAGAGTTAGATATACTAAAATTTTTAACCGAGAAAATAGAAAAACTCTAGATAATAAATATTCTCTTCAAATTCATACTTAGATAATATTTAAAAAGCTATAACGCATTGTGAGTTAAAAGAAAAGACTCTAAAAGTGTTTTTTTTTTTTTTTTCCGTAAAGTACTCTTATTAGTTTAGTAGTACTAAAATATTGAAAACACAGTTATAAATATAATCGATACAAAATAATTTAAGAAGTCTAAATGTGGAAATTAAATTCATGATGTTATCCTACTCCCTTCCTTTATCGTCTCGGCACTGCTTCATCAGTCCAGAAAACATTTAAGTGGCGGGCTACTTACCCATGCTACCTGCAGCACGAACATAAACATATGAACTTTTGTTCAGCAAGCACAATCTATATCGCACATAGATCATATCATCACATGTCACAATATGAATGTTCAAATGCATGTGATTTATATGTGTTCAATTATGCTTTATTTTATATATATATATATATATATATATCTTGTCTACTTAAGGGCTCCTATGTCGTATTCATATGCACGCAACCAATGGGGAGTTGGGGGAGCAACCCTCTAATAACCTTCAAGGTCATAACTTATAACTTGCGTTCTTATTAATATTCTTATTATATAGTAATTATCAATTATTCATTTCTTATATTAATAATTAATTATTAGATTTTACTAATAATTAATATTTTAATTAATCTCTAATTAATCATCCATAATTATATTAATAACTTTATCAATAATTATGATTAATTTATCTCTAATAAATCACAAATTTTAATTGTGTAATTACTCAACATAATACTCTTACTTACACAACTAATAATAATTTATTAGCTCTTATAACTAATTAATTAATAGTTAATTAACTAATTAATTTAATTAATTAACAATTAACATTCTTAACATAAATATATTTTGTTAAATATTTATTAGTTTATTAATCTATTTCTTAATTAATTAATTAATCTTCATCACCTTAGTGACAATGAGTCACCTAAGTGTCTACCCCTAAGTGGGTTGTCTTCCATTTAGTATCGGACTTGTAAGGCCCAATCTCATTAGCTATGGTCATTAAGTTGGGCTAAGGTAATCTCTTGGTGTATGATCATACACTTAAGATCAACTCATTTCATCAATCTTTATGTCCATATGTCATGACTTACCCTTAAGTCACATTTTAAATATTTAATCATTTTGTCGGTATGAGATCTTAACTTGTAAGATTTTATTTAAATTTATGTTTAATTCCATTTTAGATACTTGATGACTTGTTGGAAAGTCTGAAGTATTTAGTTTCTGTCTTTGTAATTTGCTTTCCAAATTCTCAAGGGTTTCAAACCTTAGTATGGATGTTTTCCTTAGTGTCCCATAGTAAAATCTCAGTTTACCAGAGCTCAATCTAAAGTTGTGTGATTTATTAAAAATTATGTACTCATATGTTTCAAACATCTATAGCCATGTCAAAGCTTAAGATGTCTACTTTACAATCATAAAGCTAATTTCTTAAGTTTTGAAGTTTTATATCCCGTATAATGAGGTTTTGTTATTATTGGTCTCACTTATAGACCATATGATTTGTAGTTAAATTTAGAAAAATCATAACAATTCACTTACAAGTCCACAGAAGGCAAAAAATATGTCTTTGAAAAGCTTGTAATGTCTAGTTTATGCATCAAAAAACTTTTTTACAAAAAATTATGGTTTACTAACCCAAAACATACAAAATCCGTGGCTGGTACAGGGTTTCAGTAAACCTCTTAGTTCATAGTCTTAACTTGTAAAATTCACCAAAAATTTCATATTTATCCATTTAAGGAGTAAGATACCTTTTTGGAAAGATTAAAGCATCTAGTATTTAGATCTATAACTTCTAATCCAAAATTTTTAGATTAAGGGGTTTGGATTTCATAAACCCATGGCCAAACTGTACCCCAGGGGTTCCTTTTCCTTATAGTTTTGTGTCATAACTTTAAATGCACATAACTTTGGACATACATTCGCAACCCAAGTGATTCCAAAGTCTAAAATTAAGCTTATCCCTGTATAATATTATCATATAATTTATTTTTCATACCAAAGTTTCTAACGCATGCCATATTATCACAACAACCACAAGTTCTAACAAAGTTTGTAGATCTTACTAAAATGTTTCGAGGATCCTCTAAGACCTCAGACCTCCAAAGTTCTTGTAAAAACATTTTGCTAGGTAAGAAGGAGTTTAACATTAAGATTATAACTACATAACATGCCTTAGTTCTCTAAAAATGACCAAAACACAAAGAGAACCACTAGGTTACCTCTAGTAACACATCCTCTAACTCCGCTTCACACTTCTTCGAACTTGGTAATGGGGTTGCTTGGATCTTGAAAATGGAGGGAGAAGGGTGCTAGAGGGGTGTTGGAGATGGAGAATAGTGTTGGTGGTTGTTGAGCTTGGTGGTGGCTAGAGAAGCTAAGTTTTTGAGCTTAACTTGTATGAGAATGAAATGGGATGTTAGGGTTTATTTTCAGCCAATATGTGTCTTAAATGGGGCTGTATTTTGAGGGGTAAAGGTGGAAAACATTTTCTGATTTCCAGCTTGAAATGGCGCCACTTTGAAGGGGTTTTTGATGTGGTATTTTTGTTGTACAAAATGAAGATAAATGGTCCATTTCAACTTGTACCTCTAGGTCATTTTCAAGTACTTGTTTCTTGTCATTTTTTCCAAAATTAACCATATAAATTCTTACTTGTGTTTGCATGCATGCACAACACACCACTTTCACCTTAATTCAAACCTCTTCTTGCTTTTTGACTAACAATATCCGATTCTCCCTCTAACTCTCCCATTTTTATTTTTGTTTTTCTTTCTTCCAATTTTCCATCCATTGATCAAAGGTTATGATCTCACCCATTTAATCATCCACCACACCAATCCTTGACCTAACCTTTCATTGGTCACTTAGTATCCAGAACTTGTTGATTACACCCAAATGTGTACAAAAACAAGTGGTCGATTGCAGTACAATTAGGACGGTCGATCCCACGAGGAGGTGATAAAAACAAACAAGAAGAGATTAGCAGAACAAAAACGTTAGAGGAATAAGTAATCAAGAGAAAGAAGAAGAAGAAATATTTTTGTGATTTTGAAACAAATTTAAAGACAACGTAATTTAAAAATAGAGAAAAATTCAATAATCAAATGTGGTAAGACATTGAGAATCCCCTATATGTTTCGTTTACCTATTTGGATTTTAATTCATAAAATAACTCAATTGAAAGTTTCACATCCCAAACAATCAATCGGAAAATAAAGATTTGAGAAACTTGTGAATTAAAATTTATTTGAGTAAATAAAATTCTTACATGAAGAACTAGCAAAACTTATCTTATAAGAAATCCAAAAGCGACAATATACCATAAGCAATATTACAGTAAAAGACTACTTATAAAATAATGCCATCAATATACGATATCATGCAACAATTACATAAAAGAGCTTGACTAAATTTATATAAAAGTTGACAACATAATATATTGATATGAGAAAAAATAAGATGGAAGAAAAATTATTTACTCAAATGTATGAACATTACAAACCATTGGAGAATCAAAACCCAAATAAGTTCACTACACATATAAGATCATCTCTAGTCTAACCCAAGAACTCTAGCCTAACTTGCAATTCATCTCACAAAATTCTAACAAGAAAACATGAGATGAAAAATGCAAGAATAAGAGAAAAACAATACTACAAACTCAGCCAAAAATTGGTCAAAGAAAAAAACGTCCAAGCTTGCTGCCAAAAGCTTGCTTTTATAGGCTGCGATGTCTAATGGTGATGGAGAGAAATCAGCCCACAAAATCAGTCTCAAAGGATTGGCTGCTGGCATGGATCTCGGGCCTGGCTGGACTGTTAGTTGAGCTGGGGCTGCGTGTAGCAGCTGGAATCACGGGCCTAGCTGGCGCAAGTGGATGGAGAAGCTGGGTTGGTGTAGCAGCTGGGCTGGAGTTTCGGCCTGAAACTCGCGCTGGGCCTGTACTGGCAGCTGAAATCACGCCCGGAAAAGATATTGCTGAAAACACGGGTTGGGCGTGAGGTGGAGGAGATTCGTGGCTTGAGCAGCCCAGAAATCGTGTGGGCTTGGATTGCGGGCTGGATTGCAGCTGAACTCACGTGGATTGAGCCACAACAGTGGCTATGCCTGCGGAAGAAAAGAGATAAAAGGGAAAAGAAAGGAAAAAGAGGAAGAGGAAAGAATCAAAATAAATGAAATAATAAATATTTCTAAAGTAAAATATTATGAATTAATATTATGAAAATCCTCATTTAAAACGTAAATTATCTAATAAATTATACGAACAAAAATGTATTTTTGTGCATTTATCACTTGTTTATTGATTTGCCTAGGATCCTTTCACATGAAATCTACACCATTGATTTCCAATATAATCCCAATTCTAGATCAATCCTCCACTTTTGGATTTACTCCTAATCAATCTTAACCATTCATCACCTATATTTGTGACACTTTAATTTTCCCAATCATACTCTCAATACTTAAATATTGATATGACCAAAATAAATACTAAGATTATCAAATTGATCTACTAATAATAGTTGGGGTTCCTTTCCAAAAATTAACATTTATCTCTCTAATATGACATAATAAATTTTTCATATAAATTTATATGTCGTTTGACTAATTTTCTATGTATCTATAATTTCTCATTTAAATAAAAAAAACTCAACATTATTAGATCATTGCCATCATCATACTGATGATATATATAAAATTATTCATGATCTTGAAATTTGATATTCATTAAAATAATTCATTAGAAGTATATTAATGAAGGAAATCCATGATAATAATTCATGAAATCAAGTTTATAAATTTTTAGGGCATCACAGCACTACTGAGGAGCATACCATAGAGTTCAATTTTAGGGTCCTAGTGATCAAAATATATGACTATGATCATGGAGTTGTACAAAAGGCCATATGCACATGGCCATAAGTGATCAAATTAATTAATTAGTTTTGTGTCCTGAAAAAACCAAAGCTAATCCGTGTCATTACATCCAACCACCAAGAAGTGGGACCCTCTCTACACATTGTTCCTTCTTTGTTCACTATGGCTTCGTTTGGCGTTTAAGTTTAACTTCAACTAAACTGTATTTTTTTAATTCTAATTTTTGTTCTTTTCTAAAAAGTCAACATAATTTATAACTAATTTTTGAAAAAGTCAACTAACTCCAACTTAAAAATTTCATCTCCAACTAGCGAAACAAATATAGGCTACGTCTCTCTATTTTTTTTTTTCTAACTACGAATATGTCTCTATCCCTTTTGCTCATTCTTTGTAAATTGATGTTAAAAATTAGAGTAATTGGCCTAAATAGTCCCTGAACTCGTTCAAAGGTGACGATTTGTTCCTTGTTTTTTTTTGGTTGAGATAAACCCTAAACTCATATTTTATTGGCCATTACAATTCTTTTCGTCAAACCACGTTAAATTTATAACAGAATCTTGCTGAAATAATTAGTTTTGTAGTAAAAAGACTAAAACACCCTCCCTCCATCCCTCCTTCTCCCCCCTCCCCTTGAGTTCTGATCTAGGTTGGCCTCCTAACCTCCACACACGTTCCGATCTAAGTTTTGCTGCTGAGATTCTGAAATTTGAGGGAGGAATTGAAGAAAGAGAGAGAGAGAGAGAGAAAGAGGAGAGAGATGAATTTAAATTTTTATGATTTTTTTGTTAAACTAATTATTGTTAAATTACTAAAATACACTCTCTAATTTGGTAACATACATTGCACATGACTCATTCCATTAGAAACTTAACGGATTTGGATGGAAAGGATTATCATGGCCAACATTTTAAGAGTGTAAGGTGTTTTCGGTCGAATTTTTTTTTTTAAATGGGGACCAAACCTCACCTTTTGAAACAAATAACATATAACATATTTCATATGTACTTTTGATAGGAAAATTACTCTAAAAATTACTCTAAAAATTGATAGGAAAATTGTAACAAATAACATATTTCATATGTACTTTTGAAATTGATAGTTATTTAAAAAAAAAAAGATGATAAATTATAGCATATATTTTTGAGAAAATCCAAGACTTTCAAGAAAATCTTTGGATTTCCTAGAAAATAATATATTTTCGATTAATTTTTTAATAACAAATTTATGTGCATAGTTTCATACTAGAGAGAGAAAGAGAAAGGAGTAGTAGTGAGAGAGAGAGTGAGAGGAGGAAGGATAAGGGGGTTTTATTTCTTACTATATGGTCATAGATTTGATTATGCTATTTTTACTATGTTTAAAATTTTATGCTATAATTTATTATTACTATTTTCAAAAATGCTATTTTGCTCTTTCTCCCAAATTAATATGGATAATGTGATGAGTGCTAGAGACACCAACTCGAATCCTAATTTTTGAGTATCAACTCACATGTTATATTTTTATTAGTAAATGCAATCAATTGAAGTGGCAATAATTTAAACATGTACCAATAAAAATAATAACAATTCGTATGCCATATAGGTTGGTACTCGAAAGTTAGGATTATAGTTAGTATCATTAGCATTTTTCTATTATGTATAGTTGGTCTTCACGATATATTGCGTCCTTTTCCATAGGTGAACGCGATGAGAACTCGAGGTGCTATATCAAAATTCATCTCAAGTTGATAAATTTAATTTGATGATTTAAGAAATCTATGTGGTGATTATTGTATAATAACATGTATATTTATAATATATTAATTAGGGTCGAGATCTGTTGTTCCAAATTTTATGTTTTTGATCTCTCATTTTCTGTCACATAAAAAAGTTGGACACTAAAAATTCTTGATTATATTGATGAGTTGTCAAAACACTATTGAGGGGGACATCCATTGAGACGGAAAAATGAGACAACAGATCTTGACTTTATTAATCATATGTCTTAAATATGCTTACCTTTATATGTATAGAGTTGTAATATCTATAGTAGTAAGTCATCGAATAAGGTGGTTGTAGGCATAAGTTAGTAATAATATCATATTTAACTCTATCTAAAGATACAAAATCCAGATCCCTACATCCTAAGTTCAAAGCCATCGTATAAGAAAGAAAAAAGAGAGGAAGTTAAGTTAAAAAAAAAAAAGGAAACGTTATCAAAGCGAGAAGAAAGGAAGGGGGAAAAAGGGGAAAGAATCAATCAAAAGAAAATGAGAAGGGCAGAACATGTGAAGAAGGGAGAAAAAAAAAAGACAGAGTGAGAAAACTTACTTTTTTTTTAATTCCATTCAATTTTCTAGTTGTCTGACAACCTTACTTGCTCAAAAGAAGCTCTTGATGATTGTGTCACATTACTTCAGCCAATTAATGTTCAATTAATTCTCAATTAAAGTCTATAAAGTCTATAATTCATTTTTTTTTTTCTCAACACTCACTCTCTTAGTCTCTTTTTGGTTCTTTTTCTTATAAGCTCAACATATTAGGAAAAAAGTGATTGTAGACATAACCTAGCAGTAATTTTATATTTGACTCTACCACCAAAAAAAAAAAAAAAAACCCTCCACAGATCTTAGGGGAAAAAAAAATCCATAGATTAGCCACTAAACCTCCACCCCTTAATCTCTTGATATTTCTCAATCTTTATAGCAAAAATAAAAGATTCTCGACGTGTGATTTCCTCTTTTTCTTTCATTGGCGTTTTGGTATTTTCATGAGGGATTAAGTAATTTCTTGCTGGTTAATTATGTTAGTTGAAAGCTGATGAGAGTGGAAGGTATGAACGTGTAGTTGAGAGAGATTATATGATTGATTGATGATGATTTAGTGCTTTAGTAATATGTTAGGTCTTGTGTATGGTAGAATTTTGTTAACTAGACGATTCTAAGATTTTTCATCTCTTATTCATGATATTGTTGGGAGTGATGATTCATGATTTTATGTGTTAAAAACATGCCTTGGAACTGTATTTGTGTGTGTCTATGTGTGTGTGTGTGTTTGTGGTGTACGTTGTGGTTATGATTCTATACTTCTGATGTTTTTTTAGTAAAATTTTCAGATTTGACAATTGCTGAAAATTTCTAGGTTTTATGATCGGTTTTCAAAACCATTTTTAAGGGTCCAAAATAGACTCCATTTTTAACAAATTTGATACTGCGTTAGAAAGTTGTAGATGTCTACTTTCTTTTAGAACTAGTTTTAGATAGTTTGAAGAACTCTATGAATTTTTATCATTTTTTAAAGAGGTGGAGGTTAGGTTGTCAGTTTTTACAAAGTTTTGTGATCAAATTTGAAACTGTAATGTCACATGTTTATTTTGATAAGGCTATTTTATGGGTTGTCTTTTATTGTAAATTGTTAATAGGTATATTTTGTCGATTTTAGATTTGTATGAATAATATTTATTTAAACTTTACCTGGTTCAACATAAAGATTCAATCCATTTCAAACGCCTTTGTTTAATTTATTATGTTTTTTTATTTTATATTTTTCGACTGCTTATTTGGGATGTAAAACTTACAATTGAGTCATACTTTGAAGATTAAATTCAAATCGGAAAATGAAGCACACAAAGAATTCACGACGTATTGTCCCATTAATTATTGAGTTTTCTCTTGAATCTCTATCATGTGTTGTATTCGATTTCTAGTTTATCTAAAGATTAAATCACTTCACTTTTTATCCATTTTATTTTCCTAGTCTTTCTGATGTTTATCTCCACTAATATTCTTGGTTTGTATTTGTTGATTCATTATGGACATGACTACTAGGCCTACGCTATATTTGATTGCTTTGCTTGTGTCTTTTTAGGTGTTAATCAGGGAAACATACCCACCTCTGCTCTGTCCTATTGCTATCCTTAGTTTTACCCTTAGCATAGCCACACGGAAAAAAAGACCCCCATTAATCATAAATATTTTTCAGGGTAATACTATATATATTTGAGCTATTGCTTTTTTTTTTTTTTTTTCAATTATTATTATTATTTTTTAACTTGGGAGTGGGAGATTCGGGATTCAAACTCTAAACTGTATGATGAAATTGAGTAAAGTGTAGAATTACTATTAGATTATTCTTTAAATCATATTTTTAAATGTTAAAAGAAGTTCGTATATAATATAAAGTTCGAATCTTCCACCTCTCTAAATTACAAAAAAATAAATAAATAAATAAAAATTGCACTTGAGCACTACTTAAGGCCCGTTTGGGAGGCAATACTGACATTTGGTTTGGAAAACTTAATTAATTAAAATTTTTTTAACTTAAAACTACTTTTCACTACTCATATCTCCAAATATCTACAGTAAACTTAAACTTTAAACGTTCATAATTTTGTTCTTTCAAGTCCAAAAGCTCATATTTTTTTAGTTGTATAGAATTTTGAGAGATACGAAATAAGATCCATATTGATTTTTTATTTTTTCGGAACAAATTTTAAATTTTTACTTTTTTTCACTCCAAACATTTTTTTTTCAGAATCGTACATTTAAAAACTAACATCTGGTTTTCGAACCAAAGCACGTTTTCAAAACCTCACCCAAGCTTTCGTTTCACACTTCATTTCAAACCTAAAGTTTTCATATAATCTTTTCTGAAAAGTTAATAAAAATTATAACTAATATAATCTTGGCGTCCCTGAACTTTTCACTTTATGCAACTTTGGTTCCTGAACTTCTTTTTATAGCTGAAATACCCATAAACTATTAAAATATTGCTACAATAACCATTTACGTAAATTTTTTGAAGGAATCCGTTAGTTAACATCACTTTTTGACCAAATTATAACTAATATATTTGGTCATTACAATAATTGAACAAAAAAAGGGGCAAATTTTTAAAATTAAAAATTTGAGAGGTAAATTGTTAATAGGTGAAAATTTTGGAACATAAAACCCCCAAAAAAAAAAAAATTTTTAAGACGAGTTATAAATACACTCGAAATATATATATATATATATATATATTTATATCCCTCGCGTCATGTCCAAAGCTTGAAAGAATCGTGACTCCCTTCCCGCCAAAGGAAAAAGGTTGAAAGAGAGAAACAAAGGGCGAAAACCAAATGCTTCCAAAAGAAGTTTCTCGACATTCAAAGCCCGGTTGCAGCAGATTCCAGAAGGAGAAACCATTGCAAGCACGAACTCTGGTCTTCGACTGTCTCTGGCAAGCTCAAATGGAGAATCCATTTCCAAAGTAAGCTTCCATTTCGATTTCAAAACTTCTTCGCCTTCGAAATTTTTCTTTCTCGATCTCAGATTTCTGTTCGAATTTTGGCTGCTTTTTATGTGATTTTGCTGTCATTTGGATTATATGTTGCTGCGATTTGATTCCTGTTGAGAAAATACAAGAGAGAACGAATCCGCAAGTTTCTTGCGTTTAACTTTGATTTTTTCTCCCTCTGATTCCGAAGCATTTCTGATTAGGTTTGGTTATCACAGCTGTTGTTTACTAAGAAAATGAGGAAAGTGAAATTATGAGAAAAAGTTATTCGATTTTGAAGTTCTTTTGTTCTTTCTTTTCTGTTTTTTAGACCTTCACTGCGAGTCCTTCCGATCCAGATCTATCAGCTTCACCTGGAAGCTCGATTCACTCTGAGCTCACTCACTCATTGGGAGTAAAACCAGACCTCCTCTCTTTCACTGATTGTCGATCTAAAGCCACCAGCGAGCCGACGTCCTTCAACTCCGTGGAGGCAGAGATCGTGGTCGATTCTCTCAGGAAAGCGATTTCTCAGGTCTTGAACTCCCCTGACACGGTGGATTCTGAATCTAGGAAGCTCCTGGAAGCACTGGTCGAGATCGTCATAGACATGCTCCAAACGGTTCCTGAAGAGAGAGACCAAATCAGCGATCTCCTCCAGGCCAAAACTCGCATCGTCTTAATCTTCATCTTTCTCCCCTCTTCGTGACTGTGGCTACTTGGATCTTCAGCTCCGGATCAGAAAGCTCTCTCGGAGAACCTCCTCCGACTTGAACGCTTGCCAGTATAGCAATCGTTTCATATAGGTCCGTTTAACAGCTTGATCAGTTCGAATTACTTGTTTGTTTCAGTTTCTGAAGTTAGTAAAGTGCACGTATAAGAGCTAGCCAAAGAGGATAATTAGTTCGGATAGACATATTGAAATAATGCACAGAATTATGTGATAGTTGTGAAGAAGTTAGCTCAATTTACCTTGATTATGTAAAATGTGCAGTGACATGTCTTGAGCTCCTATATTCTAAAACACAACTAGAACGTTTGAAAAGTGATTTTTCTGGAATTAACTGAAGTTTTTTGATACATAATTTCCCTTCTATTGATAGTCGTTATGATATGTTTGCGAAAAGGCTGCACTTGTTGGCATCAATGACAATCTGCCTGATGGAGTATATAGCTCCCAATATCCCCAAAGCAGAGTAGATTGAGGCGATCGTCGTGTTTCCCCAGAAAATGAGGCTGTTCTTAGTGGGCTTGAAGGTGGCATTATAGAAGATAATTTGGCAGAATAAAGTCTAGAGGAAAGCACTAGAATGCTCCAATTACAGCATTAATGTCTCGAAAGAAGGGAAAAATGGCTGCAACAGTTGTTGCTATGACCATGGATAATGTTTGAAAAACCAATCTTGCCGTTCGATTTTTGGGTTTGCAGACTTGCGTTCGAGCACTTGGGTTGTTGGCTGCAAGTACACCTGAGAAATGTGCACAAGTTCAGTGGCTGAATAGAAAAAAATAGGGTGATATAAGATAATTTAGGAGCATGTTCAAAATTTTAAGTTGATACGAGGTATTAACTTAAATCAAGATTTATGTTTTTGATAGTCTAATGTGAACCTCACTAGTTTTCCTGCGGTTCCAAGGTTTGACTGAAAATAATTTGTCGGCTGAGAAAAAAGATTTTAAATTTTCTACAGAACATGTAAGGCAGAAGGCTTACCACAGTAACAGCTGATACTTGCAAGAGGATAAAAACATTGGTCATTAAGAGAACCCAAGTTGGTAACAAAGGTTTTCTAACCCAAGTGTTCCAGGAAGCATCTAGGCAATCGGGAGAATATTTGGATACTCTCCAGAACCCTCTGAAATCCCATCCTTCCCGAGGAATGGCTTCCTCCACCACCAGGCTCGCACAAAATCATTACGAATGCCTTCTTGGGCCAGTAGGATGCTGTTTGCTGCAGTTTGCAGAGATGATGCTGGTTTGGTTTGCGCGGCTGCCTCAAAGATCTATCATACCACCGATACCTTGGTGGCCCAAGCGGAAGTTGCTCGTTTGGGACACCAGCTTGCTGTTCATTTAAAAATTAGCAGGGTGGCCGGTGAAGGCAACTCCGCCTTAGCCCTCAAGAACCTCTTCTGTACATTTGGGCCCTTAATTGAAGGTATAATTACAAAAGCACTTGACTTCGAATACAATTTCAAATCGAACAGAGTCCATTTGGACCCTCAAATACAGTTTCAAATTTGATCACAAAACTTTGTAAAAATTGACAGCCGGGCCTTTGCCTCTTTGATAAAATCATAAAATTTCATACAGGTCTCCAGACGATCTGAAACTAGTTTCTAAAAGAAAGTAGACATCCAAAACTTTCTAATGACATCAAATTTGTTAAAAACTGAGTCCATATGGACCCCTTAAAAATTTTTGAAAACTAATCATAAAAACTTTGAAATTTCCAGCAATTGTGAAATTTGAAAATTTAAAAAAAATTCATCAAAAATATAAAATCAATCACCACAATGTACATGATTCATATACACATAGAATACAGCTCTAAGGTGTGTTTTTAACACATAAAATCATGAAATCATCACTCCTAAGAATTTCATGAATAAGAGATGAAAAACACTAGAATTGTCCAGCCAACAAAATTAAACCATGCACAAAACCTAACGTATTATTAAAGCACTAACCATCATTAATCAATCATATAACCTCTCATATCAAGAGATTAAGGGTGGAGGTTTGGTGGTTAGTCTATATAGGGCTTTTGTTCCCCCCTGATATGTTGAGCGTATAAGCAAAATAGTCAGAGATACATGAAGAGAGTAAGCGTTGAAAAAAATGAAACCAAAATATCCCTAGCTGGTCGACCGGTAAAAAGGTTTGGTCAACTGGACACCTGCAACATAGAATAACCGCCCTACCTAGCCGATATTCTTTGCAGTCGCTCTGCTGATTTCGGCCTTCTACTGATTTCTTCCCTATGAGGGTTTCTCCCTCGTCTATTTAAACCACTAATCCTTTTTCATTTTCAAGTTTTCCCAAATCTCCCTCGAGCTCTCTCTCTCTCGCTCTCTCGCTCGCCCCCTCTCCCTTTGTTTCTCCCTCTATCGAGCCTCACCCATTCTTTCTGTAAGAACCCGAAATTTCGATGAACTTATGATTTCCTTAGAAATAAGGAAAATCTAAGATTTTATGTATGTCGATATAAAGCTCATAATCTGAGTAAATATCAGAATATGTTTGAGTTCTCGTTAAATTAGCTACGAGACTCAATAATAGTTTGCTTTGTCAAGCACGGGGTCTTTAAAAAAAAATGACACTATAAATAAGTATTTCTGAGACGATTTATAGGTGTCAGAATTTAATTCTGAACTGTAAAATTGATTCAGAAAAGTGTTACAGCCGATTATGTGAATTAGTTATACAAGAGAAAAAGATATACTCTCGACATGAATTATGAACAAGCTCAAAATGTCAGTCGAGTCTATTGTCTTGAACGATTTAATTGATATGCAAAATTTATAAGTCAAAAGCATAGTCATAATTCAAAATGTACACACAACAAATATATATCTGTGTATAGATATATATTGATGAGTTATTGTAATTATGAGTGTCCAATATTTCTTTGGCAAATGGATGACAGCAAGTATGTGTATATCTATGTGTGTACATATACATATATATATTTTATTTATATATATGGTTCATAAGAAGGAGAAAAGAAAGTAAATGTATATATATGCATATACTTATATGTGTGGACTACCACACGTGATGTGTGTAAAGAAAAAGAAACAATAGATATATACATGTACATATAATATATATATATAATATGTGTGGTCAGTTCACACACTTGGATAATAATATATATATATATATATATAAAAAGATGAAAAAGAGAAGTAAAGGAATTGTCTACCGGACAAAGAAAAGAAAAAGAAAAAAAAAGAAAGAAGAAGTGGTGTGTGTGTGGTCAGTACACACTTGACGTGGCGGCGAAGAAAAAAAAAAAAGGGCAAACCAACTATTCTCTCTCTCTTCCTCTTCGTCTCTTCGTCTCTCCCACACGCCTCCTTCGCAGGAAACTTCCATCTCCGGCCAGCCAGCCACCACACGCGCCGGTGATCCTTGCAGCCCATCACCGAGTGTCCAATAGTCGGAGTTTGGCCGTGTCACTCGCCGCCGTTCGCCGGAAAAATGCTAGGAAAGTTTCGGTATCTTGAGCTTTCAAGCAAGATTCCGGTGTATTCCGACCTCTATTTTGTGAGCCGTTGGTTTCGTTGAGTTCCACTCGTCGAGAGGAACAAAGCCCAGTCCATCACCACTCCGATTGTTGCCGGAAATTTTCCCGGTCCGCCGCCGTCTTCTAGTTCGTTTTCTTACTTTTTAGAGAAAACCGAACGTCGTTTGAAGAAGTGAACACCAGAAATGGGTTCCTCTCGTCAAGATCTTCGAAGCGGTGCCCATCTCTGTCCCTTTTGCCGACGGTCAACGCCGGTCAAAGTTGGTCAACGCTGGTCAACTTTAGCCGAATTTTGGAAGATCGCCTTTCCGACCTATTTTCGATGTTCCGGACATGATTACAACCTCAGATTTGCGATATGGAATCTTGAAGGTTAAGAATGGCGATTAAAAGTTTAGTCGCGCAAATTAAAAGGTGTTTGGAACGCCGACCAGGAATCGTTTTACTCACCCGAACATCGTCAAACGATCTCGGTAGTAATCTCGACTACTTTAAGTCATTTATTGGATTGATTACATGCCTATTTATATGCTTTGAATTGAATATCAATATGTATATTGATGTTCAAGTTAATTAAGTGAAGTTGAATTATATCGAGATATGTTGTATGTTAATATGATGAATGTGTTATGGATGGCACATCTTGCAGTTATGGTGTGCCGAAACTTTCTATAAACTGGTTTATTGCAGGTTTAAATTTTGGGTATTAAGGAAAATAAGCCGTTATGCTGCTGGATTTTTATTAAATCCAACCATAATTGGTGATTGAACTTATAATTAGTTTTATAAGTTTCACTCTCAGAATAATTTTATAATCGAGAGCTCATGTCTTGAGTCTTAAGTGAAAATGATCCATGAATGAAGTTTTCCCAGATTCTAAGCAGATTTTTAAGAAAACCTGATTTTCCAGGACTGTGCAGAAAATAGGAAGTTCCTGCACAAGTTTTTCAGAGACAGTGCAAAAGCAAGAAATCATTGCACACGCACTGACACTTAAGTTAAGAAACTGTTTTTAAAGATGTGTTTCTAAGTTTGACAGTTTTAACTGTCTTTACTTATAGTTATGGTTGTGTTAAAATACGGTTTGTATAGGATTTGATGCAAAGGATAACCTTTAATAACCGGTTAGGATACCGAGTTATCGGGTTGGGCCTTACCCTATGATTACCAATAGTAATCTAGTAGGGTGTTACTCTATAAGTGATAAGGCCTTGGTAAGATTAGTAACTGAACGAGTTACTGTTTATGTCTGGTTGGGCCATGAGCCCTAAGGTTACGGCTAGTAACCGAACAAGTTTTCATCAGTAGTTGTGGGAGACATATAACTAGAATTACTCATGGTTGTTGGTTGGGATACCAACATTAATAATTATGATTTATGATAAAATATGACGATCCATATCTTACGTCCTGTTTGAAACAAGAATATGACATGTTATCGTGCCTCGATGGAACGATAGACCAAGAGCGTAGGATGAGAGGTAAGTAAGTACAACTCCGCCTACAGTATGAACAAAACGTTTTTGTTACAGGGCATTTTTCAAGAAATCATGTATTGATTTACATGATTTATACATGTTTATGTTATGATGCATATGCTATGATAAGTTTATGTTATGCTACGAAGTGATGTTATGATAAGCTTATGCTATGAAGCTTATGTTATGCTATGAAATTATGTTATGATAAGTTTATGCTATGATGTATGATATGATATGATAAGTTTATGTTATGATATTATGCTATGATATGTTATGTTATGGTATGTTTATGATATGATAAGTTATGTTATGATGTATTATGATTGAGATTATTTTATGTTGTATGTTTGGCTACGTGACATCATAAAGCATGTTCACGAATATTAAATCACATGATAAGAATAAATTAAGTCATGAGATAGGATAAGACAAGTTAATGTTATGGTGTCGTACCGACTTGCCACTGGGCGGGTTTAAACGGTTTGGTCTATGGTTTGAATTGGATTGGACTGGCTGCCCCAATCACTCTATGTAAACGATTAGTTTCATGGTTTGACTTGGTTTGGATTGGCCGCCTCCAACCACTCCATGGTTATGTACCACGGTACGTGCACACATGACATGACATGTAAGGGAAAAATCAAGTTAATGAAAACATAATTGATTTATAAGAAAACATAATCGGTTCACGCATTCTTGCACGTAAAATGTTTTGTGGATTGAATATTGTACTTACTGGACAATTAGCTCATTACTTACGTTCATGCTGTAGGTAAGCAACCTAACGGCAGTACTTGATGCAATACTGTGGAGAGTTGGTGCTGCGGACTGTGAAATGTGGGATGGACACCGCTACGGATTTTGGAAAATATGTTTAGAAAATATGTTTTTGTAAAATATGTTTGTAAAATGTGTTTTGTTATGTTATAAGAAAGTAATGGTATGGTTTAAGAAAAGTTCCAAGTATGTATGACAAGCAAGTTGTCTCGTGTAGTACCGATCCGCATTAGGTCGGGTTTGGTCCACGATTTTGGTACTCGAGTGAGTACATATGAATATGTATGATGATAAGTTAAGTTTTAAGTATGAGACTATGTCAAGTTAAGTAAGAGTAAAGAGTTTTAAATAAAGTTTTAAAGAAAAAAAAATTTACTTTGGAATTTTCAGTAAGCTTAAGGATTTTTAATAAGAATTAAGTAAGTAAGTAAGTTAGTTAACGGTCTGAAAAGTCGGGGCGTTACACTTTCCCTCTCTCTAAATTTTTGCACAAAAACAATAAAACCCAAGTACCCCGAGCCTTTGGAACTTTGGGTTAGTTTTCAAATTGTTTTTACACTTCAAATAGCTTAATTTTCAGTTTTTAATCTTTGTTTTTTGTTAGTTTAGAAAACTCAAAAATCAAATGGTATTTTGGTTGATTTTCAGTAAATCCGAGTTTGATTCTAGTTATTTAGGCTCTGAGAATTATTTATTTACTATTCTGGATATCTGGAGTTGTTTAGAATTGGATTTAGGATAGTTTGCAAATTGGGCCAAAGCTGGGAATCCTCTGTTGCACGACGGCCCGGTCAATCGGACACCTTATCCGGTCGATCGGACGGCCACATAACAAGACTGGACATTATGTCCTTGTCCGGTAAACCGGACGGAGACAGAATACCTGCAGGGATCTTATTTCAGTCGAATCAGCCTTATTTTACTATTATAAACTTGAATAACAATGTTTTAAACCTAACCCTGGATTTTCACAATTTTACACGTAAATCAAGAAATAATAATATTTTAATAAAATATTATTTTTAAGCATACTAATTAAGTCGGATGTTTAGTGTAATTGAGTTTTGGGTTATGTCAAATACTTAAGATATCTATGTGGTTTGATTTAAGGTTTTGGTGACCAGAGCGAGGAACCTCGGTATTCGTGAAATTATCAGTAAATTCATTTTGCCAACAAGGTAGGATACCCAAACCTGCTTTTATAACTACTACTATGAATTCCTGATTTTAGAAGCATTTTGAAAATCAAATGATTTATAAAAATGTTTAAATGGAGAGTACATATATATGTATCAAACGATTTGGGTCAAAGATATATATATATATATATATATATACACACACTATTTTCGAGAGACATCGGCTGATGATAGTTTTGCTTGTAAGCCTTGTCGGACACTCAGATAGTGTCTTACCGATCGATTGGTTGTGTCAAGCTAGCACCTGTAAGTTATCTATTTATTTTCTACATCTACCATTCATGCATCATTTTTATTATGCACAATTTTGGTCTTATTTCATTTTATTTATCCCAGCCAAACTCTTTTGTACTGTTTATTTTAAAATGGGCCACCTATCTCCTACTGGCCTAGTAGCTCACGTTTAATTGTTTTAATCCCCCCCCCCCCCCAAGGAGGTGTTAGAGGTAGTGCCTATTAGTTGGGATTATATCAAGGTCACTGCGGTTCAGTGGTTAGCTATCTGTATTTTATTTTTTCCAAGGTCTGTAAACCTAAATACTTTCTTTTTGGACTAGGTATAGATATGTGTTTTATTTCCTGTTTTTGTTGTTTGTGTGATGATACCGAAGGTTGAATTTTAAAACTGTTTTCATGTGGAAAACTTGGTATTTCGGGATGCCCATTGTTTCAATTAAAAAGCAACTTGGCATTTTCTTAATATAAAATTGGTAGACTTTAGGAAAAAATTATTATCTGGCTCAACTCTGATATGTTTTCTAGAAGAAGGGTAAAATGGGAAATTTACTTGAGATCGTGGGCGAATTTCGGAATATTATGTGTTTAATTTATTCGATGATTTTAATTGCACATTTATCTTTAATTAAACTCCTCCACGTCACTACCCTGTTTTCGGGTCATGACATATGGCTAAAGGCTATCATCAAGAGCTTAAGGTTTGGTGGCTAGTCTATGTAAAGTTTTTTTCCCCTGATATGTTAAGCATATAAGAAAAAAGTCAGAGAGAGATGAAGAGAGTGAGCGTTGAAAAAAAATGAATTATAGGTTTTATGGACTTAAATTGGGAATTAATTGAATACTAATTGTGTTATAAATATGGGTCGAGCTAAGCTGGCTAGCCCGTTGCCCACATTTTTGGCTGAGGGCGGGCCCGACCCTACCCTGTGCAAGTAAAAAGACAGGGCCGGGCCTTAATTTTGAGCTCGGTGGGCTGGCCGGGCTGGCCTGTTTAGTGCAGCCCGCCCTATCTCTTTATTTTTCCTTAAATTATTTATTTATTTATTTTTCAAAAAATCCATTTACCCGACCCGATTTTAAGCCCATCAAGTTTTTGGGTTGGATTTATAATTTCAAAATTCTGGCGGGCCAATTCGGCCCGCCAATTAATCAAGCAGGGCCCAACCGGCCTGATTTTCCCTTTTCGTCCGTAAGGCGAGCCAGGCCCCCCGAATTTACAGAACTAAATCCTAATTGATAGAAATAATGTGACTAAAGGCTATCATCGAGAGCTTATTTTGGACAAGTAAGATTGTTAGACAATTAGGAAATTGAGTGGAATTTAAAAAAAAAAAAAAAAAAAAAAAAAAAAGAAAGGCAAATTCTCTCTCCCCCCTTCCTTTTATTTATTTATTTTTTATTTTTTAACTTAACTTCATCTCCTTTTTCTTTCTTATACGATGATAGTACTATAGACATTATGACTCTATACACACATATATCATATATCAAAGATATAAGGGTAAACATATATGCAACATGTAGTTAATATATTATAAATATACCTGTAATTATATAATAATCATCACATAAATTTCTCAAATCATCAAAATTAAATTTATCAATTTGACGTGAATTTTATTCGATCACCTCTAGTTCTTATCGCAATCATCTATGAAAAATAACTTAAATAACATGAGAATTAATTATATAATATAAAAATGTTAAGGACACCAATTCTAGTCCCATCTTTTGAGTACTAACCTATATGACGTTTGAGTTATCATTATTTTATTGGTAAGTGTTTAAATATTATTACATCAATTGATTGCATCTACTAATAAAAATATAACACGTGAGTCAATACTCAAAAAGGTAGGATTAAAGTTAGTGTCCTTAGCACTCATCACATTACCCATAGTAATTTCTAACTCAATTTATAATATTATTGTTAGTTAACATTTGGGGCGTTACAAAGGAGCAAAAGGGAGGAAGAGATATTCAACCAGAGAGAGAGATATAGAGAACGAAGAAGGAAGAGACATGTAGAATGGGTCCCACTTCTGGATGGTTGGACGAATGACACGGATTAGCTTTGGTTTTTTCAGAACTTAAAAATAATAAATTAATTGATCACCTACGACCATGTGCATATGGTTTTTGTGCAACTCCATGATCCTTCTCATATAGTTTGATCATCGTAACCCTAAACTTGAACTCTTTGGTAGTGTTCCTCAGAGGAGCTCTACCATAGACACTCCCATTTTATTTATAAGTAAGAGCATAAGGAAAAAAATTGTGGTATAACCCTTTTATATACACTATTGATAGAGCTCATTTTATAGACCGTTTGGTGCATTTTAACTATTGAGATTTACTTGTGTACGACAACTATTACGCACCTTAGCTCATAGTATCATAGCTGAGAAATTAAAAAATAAAAATCAAAGCAAAAAAAAAAAAAAAAAAACAACCCATCCACCACGACGACTTCAACTTCCGGTGACAGTGAAATTGCCCCCGCCCCCCCTGAGCCCCCATGAGTCATCGCACCACCCTCCCTTCCCCCGAGCCCCCAATCAACCGCCACCCCATTCCCACTGGCAAAATCGCCAGACAGCGAAATCCCCCCACCCTCCCTCCCTCGCCCCCATCGGCCATTGGCCGTCGCCCCTCTCCCAGAGCCCCCATTGAACACTCCCCCCCGCCCCCCCACACGACCTTCCACTGGTGGCCCTTCTACATGTAATCCATAGATCAATTTTTATTTTAATTATTTTAATTTTAATTTTTGAATTAGAAAAATTAAAAAAAATAAGAAATTCAATTTTTAATTTTTTAGCTACAATCCTATAGGTAAGTGTTTATTTTACGTTTTGTACAGCCTTGAAATTTTTTTCATTGGATTAAATTTCATTGGTCTTAGATGGAGTTCTACCGATAGGGTATATAGAAGGGGATTTACCACATATTCTCCCGAACATAAATACAATATATATATATATATATTTTGTTCTTCAATTTGAACATAAACTAGTACAAATGCAAACTAGGTTTTTCCACAAGTTCAGACTGTGAATTTAAACAATAAAAATATTAGGACAAATTACACTTTCCCCCAAACTTTAGATCTTATCATAAAATGTCTCCTGAAATTCAATTTGTACATTCTTTCTCCCTGAACTTTGGAAAAGTTTGCGAATTTTCCCCTTCAATTAGATTTTTGATGAAAACTGCACACAACACTCGTTGAAAACATGAGTTGGGGATATTGAATATAAAATTATGAATTGACACACATTGATAGCACTCCTAGCACCCGTTACGCTTAGTATATGTGAAAATTATGAAATTACTTATAAGAAAGAGATAGGAAAAAAAATTAGCCAAAATATTTATTTTGACCTAATTAAAATGATAACTTTGTAATTTCACATTTAATATCTACAACTCATGTTTTGAACAAGTGCCATGTGTGTTTTTTTTTTTTTCAAAAATTTATTGATGGGAAAAATTTGCAAACATTTTTAAAGTTCATGGAAAAAATGTTATGAATTAAAGTTCATAACATTTTGTGACAACATCCAAAGTTCACGAGAAAAGTGAAACTTATCCAAAATATTATGTTGATTTTGCCTAGATGGTGAAAATTGCCATATAATTCATGTCCTTTTCTGACCCTAAAACCTCTCCCCTTTGTTTGGACTCTCATGTAGCCCCTTCAGAGTCATCTAATAGCCAAGTGACTACCTCAATCTTCTGGCACATAAAATTTGAGGCCAAGCTTGTCAACTGTCTTCTAGCCGGTTGAACTAACTTTAATTTCTTATTCATCTTCACACACACACACACAAAAGAAGAAGAAGAGAAGAAGACCAGAAACCTACAACATAAAAGTACCTTGCATCAATTTTTATACACTTCAAACACACAAACATGATCCATTAATCCCAATTTAGAGATGGAAAGATCAATAACAGAAAAGGAAGATCATATTGATGAAGCTAACATTAAGAAGAAACTTGACGCTGGAGCTCCTTTTGTTCTCAAATCCAGAGGTTTCAAAAATCAAAAACATAGGTTGCAGTACTGTGGATACCACTTGACAACTTCCATTGTAGCCCCCGCGCTGCTAAGGCCTCCGTTGGCCGTTGACATGTCTTCTTGTATCAGCTCTGGTCACTCTCTATTCCTACAACTTCTGTCCCTTGTTTTGGAGCATCATGCTCAGCTCGGAAGGCGTCAGCTCCGCTTCCGTGAAATGGCCACGGATATCGTAGGTGCCTTTACATATACTGCCTTTTCCAATTACTTGTCATGTCATGTTAAAAAATTTTAGAAGGTTTTTTTTTTCTTTTTCTTTTTGGCTAATATTTAAACCGGAAAGCCAGAATGAATGAGGAGTGGCCTCTTTGGCAACTTTTCAAGCATATAAAGAGATGATAATGATGATGATTTATATGTATATACAGGACCGGGATGGGGAAGATATTTTGTTGGTCCAATTCAGTTTGGTCAATGCTATGGTGGTGTTATAGCTTGCATTCTTCTTGGAGGGCAAAGCCTCAGGGTAATCAGTTATAACTCATTTCCCATAAATAGGATTTTGCTGAAATATACTTGGTGTTATCTAAATTCAAGCTAGGGATATCTTAAAAGTTAGGATTATTTTTATCTATACCGTCTGAACTAAGTTCAATCTCATTTTGTCTCATAAACTTTAAAACTCACACTTTTAAGTTAAATGCAGACGGAAAAGTAGGGGAATTTGTCCTGCTAAGCCTACTCTCTTAGGATTTCTGTTGAAAACAATTAGAAAGACAACATGAGTATTCTTAACTCACTTTTCCCTGTCTATTTTCAACTGAAATTCTGATAGAAGAGGTAAAGTGGGGTATTCAAAGTTCAAGGGGCAGAATTTGAGTTTCTAAAGTTAAAGGGGCAAAGTGAGAATGACCCTAAAGTTCAGGAGTATAGATGAGAATATCCTAAAAGTTAGGACATTAGTCTGCAAAAACAGAGAAAAAACTCAGAATTTTGGGAAAATCAATTTTCTTCATTCACTGAATTTACTTTAACAATAACCGGCTAACTAGAAAAGGAAAAAAAATACAGATTCTAGGAAACTAACAATACTAATTCTAGGAAACTAACAATACTGATTCTAGAAAACTAAAGATACTTTCCTAAAATATATTTGACATACAATTACAGCTATACAAAACCTACAGCTATACAAGATCAGTTTCCAGATTTTCCTACACTCCCCCTCAAGCTGGTTTGAAAATATCTTTCAAAGTCAGCTTGCTTACTAGAAAATCGAACTGTTTCTTAGGTAGTCCCTTCGTAAGTAAATCAGCCACTTGATCTTCAGTTGGAACATAGACCATACACACCAACCCATCTTCTATCTTCTCCTTAATAAAATGCTTGTCCACTTCAACATGCTTTGTACGATCATGAAGAACTGGATTATGAGCAATAGAAATAGCAACCTTATTATCACAATATAGCTTCATAGGTAGTACTTTCGAAGCCCTCAACTCTTGCAATATTCTCCTAATCCACATTGCTTCACAAATACCGAGAGCAACCGCCCTGAATTCAGCTTCCGCACTACTTCTTGCAACTACACTCTGCTTCTTACCACGCCAAGTGACTAAATTACTGCCAACATAAGTACAGTAGCCTGAGGTCGATCTCCTATCAATTACACTTCCAGCCCAATCTGCATCATATAAGCTTCAATTTGAAGATGTCCTCGAGGTTTAAAAAGAAGTCCTGTACCCGGTGTTCCTTTTAAATACTTTAGTATCCTGTAGACAGCCTCAAAATGCTCAGGACCAGGGGCGTGATAAACTGGCTCACTGCACTTACAGAAAAAGCTATGTCAGGACGTGTATGTGACAGATAAATAAGCATGCCAACAAGCCTTTGATACCGCTCCTTATCCTTCACATCTTCAGTTCTGGCCGGTTGCAACTTCATTCGGTTCTAAGGGAGTCTCTACCGGTTTACACCCTAACACCTGTCTCATCAAGCAAATCAAGAACATACTTGCGTTGATTTACAACAATTCCCTCCTTGGACCTTGTAAACTCCATTCCAAGAAAGTATTTCAACGCTCTGAGGTCTTTAATTTCAAACTCCTCGGTTAGTCTCCTTTTCAGCCTATTCATCTCATCACAATCATCTCCCGTTAAGATAATATCATCAACATACACAATCAAGATGGCAATCTTACCTTCGCTTGAATGTTTGTAAAACATGGTATGATCCGCTTGACTCTGTATAAATCCAAACCTCCTCACGACCTTGCCAAAACGTTCAAACCATGCTCGCGGTGATTGCTTGAGTCCATACAAGGATTTCTTCAATCTACAGACTCGTCCAACCCCAAGTTCTTCCTCAAAACCCGGTGGCAGGCTCATAAACACTTCTTCTTCCAGATCTCCATTGAGAAAGGCATTTTTAACATCAAGCTGAAACAAAAGCCAGTTAGAATTCACAACAAGAGATAACAAGACCCTAATTGTATTTATCTTCGCAACAGGAGCAAAAGTTTCTTGATAGTCTATCCCATAGGTCTGAGTAAAGCCCTTTGCAACTAATCTGGCTTTATATCTTTCTATACTCCCATCTGCTCTACTTTTGACAGTGAACACCCATTTGCATCCCACAACCTTCTTCTCACTTGGTAACTGAACCACTTCCCAAGTACCATTCTTCCTCAATGACTCCATCTCTTCAAACACAGCTAATCTCCAATTCGGTTCATCCAAAGCTTCCTTAATATTTCTAGGCAACACAAGTTTAGAAATATTTGTAGTAAAAGCTCTATACTTGGCGGAAAGGCTGTCATAGGAAATGTATTTGGCTATAGGGTGTCTAGTACAAGTTGGGTTCCTTTTCTTAAGGCAATGGGAAGATCACTGTCAGTTTCTTGGATGGGATTAACGGGTATTGGGTTTAGACCAGAATTAGGAACAACTATTCGGCTAGGACTTGAAGTAGAAGATAGAAAAGGTAATGAGTTACCTGATGTATTCGGATGGACTTCACTTGGGGATTCCTCACGGTCTTGTGCTGGAAGAATCAACAGATTTTTACTTTTTTCAATATTTTTCCTAGAATAAACCACAGGCTCAAGATTTGATCGATTTTTTTCCATTCATAGTATTTCCATATCTGTCAAACCAATATTAGATTCAGTATTTCCAGATTGGTTGATCCTAGTTTCATTATCTATAAACGAATCAAAAACAATATGTGGTAAAGGTTTTGTTTCCCAAAAATTTGATTCATCCAACTTTTCCCCCTGAATTAAATTTTTGCTGAAAAAAGTTAAGTGTTCCAAAAAAGTAACATTTAGAGTAACATGAAACTTCTTGGTCACGGGATTAAAAAATTTGTAACCCTTTTGATATGGGGCATACCCTAGAAAAACACATTTTTCTGCCCTAGGGTCTAATTTAGACCGAAGTGCTTTGGTATGTGAACATAGGCGGTGCAGCCAAAGACCCTTAACGGCAAATTTGAGGTTATGTGAGTGTGTAGAATTTTTTTTTGAAACACTCCAATGGAGTGATATATTGCAACACTCTAGAAGGCATCCTATTAATTAAATATGAAGCAGTCAAAACAGCATCCCCCCACAAATATTTCGGCAAATTCATATAAAACATCATAGCACGAGCAACTTCTAAAAGATGTTTATTCTTCCGCTCAGCTAATCCATTTTGTTCAGGAGTATCTGGGTAGGAAGATTGATGAAAAGTGCTTTTTCTTGTAAAAAAGTGTCTAAAACTTTATTGAAGTATTCTGTGCCATTATCTGATCGTAAAATGCTTATTTTTGACTGAAATTGAGTTTCTATCATATTGTAAAAACTTTTAAAAAAATTTTCAACATCAGATTTTTCCCGCATCAAATAAACCCAACATAGACGAGTATGGTCGTCTATAAAGCTTACAAACCATTTTTTACCCGAAACAGTGGTAACCTTTGAAGGCCCCCAAACATCACTATGAAAAAGATAAAAAGGTTTCGAAGGTTGATATGGTTTTGAAATATAACTTTTCCTTTGGCTTTTGGCAAGTAAACAGCTTTCACACTTTAATACAAAAGGATTAATATGCTTAAACAAAGATGGAAACAAATGTTGTAGATAAATAAAACTAGGATGGCCCAATCTGTAATGCCAAAGCATTATTTGTTCATAAGCAGACATAGAACTAATACTACTAAACACTAAGCCCATTGATCATTCTAGCACTGCCAATCGTCGTCCCCAAGTTCCTGTCCTGAAGAACACAATGAGATTCAAAAAGATAACAGAACAATTAGAGTCTTTGGAAAGTTTGCTAACAGATAAAAGGTTACAGGCAAGTTTGGGAACATCGAGAACAGACTTTAGACTTAATTTTTCTGAAATTTGAATCAAACCTTTTCCTGCAATGGATGAAAACTACCATCTGCTATTTTAACTTTTTATTTCCAGGACATGGTGTATAGGATTGAAAAAGTTTAAAGGAATTGGTCATATGATCAGATGCTCCTGAATCTATTATCCATGGAGCAGAAGAAGTGATGCAGCAAGATAGAGCTTTTGATTCATTACCTGTGTGTGCCATAAAAGCATTAGGAGAATCGGATGAAAACGAACCAGATTTCAGCAATGTAAGAAGATGCTCCATTTGTTCTTTGGTAAAAGGGCTGCTCTCGGCTTCATTAGCAGTAGGAAAGCTTTGTCCAGCTTTTTCTCCAGCCTTGCTCTTCCAATTTGCAAGTTTTCCATGGAGTTTCCAGCAAGTTTCACGAGTGTGGCGTGGCTTGTTGCAGTAGTCACACCATACCCGTGGTTTTTCGCTAGGTTTCCGTGGATACATCTGAGGTTTTGACAAGTCCGCTCTAGTGGTCACCAAAGCCGAGCCTTCCATAACTGTACCCGGTCCTTTCTTGCCCAACATAACATTCGTCCTGCTTTCTTCCCTTCTTACTTCGAAAAATACCTCACCAATTGAAGGAAGTGGCTGTCTCCCAATGATTCTCCCCTAACTTCATCAAACTCAACATTTAGGCCTGCCAAGAATTTGAAGATTCAGCTATCTTCAACAGTTTTTGTGGTGGTTTGCATCTTCTGAAGACTTCCACTCATAATTGTGAAGAGATCAAGATCTTGCCAAACACGTTTCAACGAGTTGAAGTACTTAGTAACAGTATCCTCTCCTTGCCGCATCTCACCAAGTTTGAGAGTCAATTCAAAAATCTATGATTGATTCCCCAAATCAGAATACATCTTATTGACTCCCACAGCTCTTGTGCTGTTGAGTAGCACATGTAGCTAGAGCTGATATCTTCCTCCATAGAATTCACGAGCCACGTCATCACCATAGAATTTCCAGCATCCCAAGTAGCATAGGCCGGATCTGTTTCTGGTGGGGCTGCCGTTCTCTTGTCAAGTATCCCATCATTCCACGGCCTCTAATGTACATCCGAACTGCTTGAGACCAGCGCAGAAAATTATCACCATTCAAACGAATGGTAGTAATTTGTACTGAGTGAGACTCTCCATTAGCCTTGATAGGGTTGGCTAATCTTTTTGATGAAGGGGTATTCTGACTAGTGGTGGATTCGGTAGACATGGTGGCTTGAAGGAAGAAAAGAACAAAGAAGAAGAATGGAAACAAAAAAAAATAAAGACGAACAGCCAAGAATGGCTCTGATACCAAGTCAGAAAAAACAGAGAAAAACTCAGAATTTTGGGAAAATCAATTTTCATCATTCACTGAATTTACTTTATACAATAACCGGCTAACTAGAAAAGGAACAATAAAATACAGATTCTAGGAAACTAACAATACTGATTCTAGGAAACTAAAGATACTTTCCTAAAATATATTTGACATACAATTACAGCTATACAAGACCTACAGCTATACAAAATCAGTTTCCAGATTTTCCTACAACATTATTGGACCATGGGAAAAGAAATGTTATTTTTCTTTTCTGTTAGAGTTATTAGTGGACAAATACAATTTAGGCCATGCTGTTTTGGACACTACAATTCTGACGTTTCTTCATCTTCTTTCTTGCACTGTCTTGTGGAAGTATATTTACGTGCTTTCTAGTCCAAAGAAAAAAAATGCAGCTCTACTAATTTGTCGCCATTTTGGCATATTGATGCTGGTTTTGGTTCAAATTCCATCCTTCCAGTCACTAAGACACATCAACCTCATATCCCTCGTACTTGTCTTGTTATAGCACCTGCACAGCAGCCGGTTTTATATACAAATTGTTACTCCAATTGCTTGCTTACTTGCAGGACATTCCAAAAATGCACCAGAGAAGGTATATTCTGTAAGTGGAACAGAGCAAGACCGCATTTTTGGATCCTTCAATGCTATTTCGATCATTGCTACCACATATGGGAACGAAATTATTCCTGAGATACATGTTTTTCTCTTGCCTTTTCTCAAATTCCTACTTTCC